>CANXYC010773379.1:0-21325 GCA_948193065.1 Aleurites moluccanus | reverse complement strand
AGGTATTCTTATGTTCTAAATGAGAACCATGATTTAATTTATGATATGATTTGATAGTGCTATTTGTTGTAAGCACTCATATTCTTCTTCAAGTACAAGCTTAAGATTCTTTCATGCCCAAGTATATGTATATGTATATGTATATGTTCATGATTTGATACTCAGATTCTTGATTAACCTAAAGCATTATGTTGTTCAAATCTTATTGAGTTGAAGGCTCATCCCTCTTCTGTGGTTTCAAGTGCTAGTGTAGCTTGAGAAAGAGCTAATCCAGAGGATAGAGCTTTTTGACTTCTTTTTCATAAGAAGCTTGGATGTAATTATGTTGTATATTATTTTGTTATGTATATATATAATTATGTCTATTGAGAAGTACTCTCTTAGAGCTCCGTAGATAGATATGGAATGACATTTGTAGATTCTCCTTTATTCCATATTGATGTAAGAACTGTCTTTTGATCGATAGGGAACAAATGAAGATGTTATAATATAAAATGATAATTTATGAGATTGATGTTTTACATTGAATAAGTGTATATTATTATGTATGAGATAGGTTTAGTTAAGGGTTCTACGGGTTTATGGTGGCCTTATGCCTACCCTTGCCCTAGGACCGTCGCACCGGCGATGTTGGGGTGTGATAGAGGTGGTATCAGAGCTATAGGTTTATAATTATAAGATAGATAGATAGACGTGCAAGTTCCCTAGTATAAGTGCTTGATTAAGATAACTATGGAGCATAGGATTCATGTCACGTCAATGTTGTATATTCCTTTGGTATAGATCTACGTTAATCTTGTGTTTTAAGTCTAAGTTTATTTTATTTCTCTTATTAGTATCGAGATGCCTTCGAGGCGAGGAAGAGGTCGTCCTAGAAGAGAGTTACCTTCTGAAGAAGGGTCAGTGGGTAGAGTGGGAGGTGACGATGTTCCTCCAGAGCCATAAGTAGATGTTGTTTTTATGGCCCAGCAGTTGAATCAGTTACAGAGGAACTATGAGATGATAGCTGAGTTCATTACTCAGCAGAGGCAGCAGCAGGCTCCCCCAGTGCATGTATTTCCTGATGTTCCAGTTCCTCTTGTAGTTCCTCCACCCCCACCAGCAGTGGTACCTCAGGTTGAAGAAGTTTCATTTGAGAAATTCTTGAAGCTCAAACCTTTAGAGTATAAAGGTGAGGTCGATCCTACATATTTTCTTAAGGAGATAGAGGAGAAAATTCAGATTTAAAGGATCTCTGACAAAAGGGTGATTGAGTTTGTGGGATATTTGATGAAGGTCGAAGCTAAAGATTAGTTTAGACGGAGTATTCAAGATATGCTTAGGAGAGGTTCAAAGAGTTGATTCTTAATGAGTTTCTTCCAGAAAGTGTGAGGGATGCTAAGTCCATTGAGTTTGAGAGGTTGGTTCAGACTCCTGGTATTACTATTTCAGAGTATGCAAAGAAATTCAGTCAGTTGAGTAAGTTTGCTCCAACTCTTGTGCCTACAGAAGTAGCATGGATTCACAGGTTTCGTAGAGGACTTATAGCTCCTTTATTTAAATTTTTGGCTGCTCTTGAGTTTGACTCTTACTCTAAGCTTGTAGATAAGGCTAGAGTGATAGAGAATAGAGAGATGGAGGTTAGATCAGAAAGGGAAGAGAAGAAGAAAGCAAAGATTGAAAGTTCCTCCAGGCAGGATAGCGGGGTAAAGAGTATGAATATCTCTCACCAATCAGCTTCTCAGGGTGGATATAAAGGACCTTCAGGGAGATCACAGCAAAGACTGAATCCCTATAGATTCGCTTCTCAGATGAGTTATAATACAGCCAGTTCTGCACCACCTAGGACTTCTAATCCTCCTTATTCTACATGTGGTAAGTTTTATAGAGGACCTTATTTCTTTGGGTAAGGTGCATGTTATGGATGTGGATAGCATGGTCATTTGCTTAAGGATTGTCCACAACCTTCTTTTGGAGCTAGACCCTAGTATTCTCAGACTATAGTTCAAATGGTTAAGGAGAGAAGTGTTGGTCAGCAGTCCGGCATAGGCCATGGTATTTTGGGTAGGACTTCAGAGGCAGGCAGAGGTTCAAATCAGACTTTTGGTCAAGCTACTGGTCAGGCACCTATGGGAAGAGATAGAGGAAGAGTGTTTGCTCTTACACAACAGGAGGCCCAAACTTCTAACACTGTGGTCACAGGTATTCTTCCTATTTAGGCTTCGAATGCTAAAGTGTTGTTTGATTCAGGAGCTACGCATTCATTTGTTTCTTCATGTTTTGCTAAGAAATTAAATGTGCCATGTGAATTACTAAACAATGCTTTGGTAATATCGACTCCTTTAGAGGAAGAGATTGAAGATCAGGATTTTTATCCATCTTGTGTGGTTAGCATAAGTGGTAAGAGTTTAGAAGTAGATTTGATTGTGTTGCCTATGTTAGAATTTCATGTGATTTCAGGCATGGATTGGTTGTCCAAGTATTATGCAACATAGATTGCAATGGGAAGAAGTTAGTCTTCAAGCCACCTTTAGGAGAGGAGTTTGAGTTCCAAGGGGAACGGAGTGAAGCGCCATATAATATGATATCAGTCTTAGGGGAGAAGAGATTGATGAAGAAAGGGTACTAAGGATATTTGGCTTATGTCCGAGATACTCAAAAGGAAGTAAAAGATTTGGAGCAGATTCCTGTTGTTAACGAGTTTCCAAATGTATTTCCTGAAGAGTTACCTGGGTTACCACCAAATAGAGAGATAGAATTTGGTATTGAGTTGTTATTCGGCACCAATCCGATTTCTATTCCTCCATATCGTATGGCACCAGTAGAATTGAGTGTTAAAGACTCAATTACAAGATTTGCTTGACAAGGGATTCATCAGACCTAGTAGTTCACCATGGGGTGCACCTGTACTCTTTATGAAGAGGAAGGATGGTTCTATGAGATTATGCATAGATTACAGATAGCTCAACAAGGAAACTATCAGGAATAAGTATCCTTTGCCAAGGATAGATGATTTATTTTATCAGTTGTAGAGTGAAAGTCATTTCTCTAAGATAGACTTGAGATCAGGTTACCATCAATTGAGGATTTGGAATGAGGATGTGTTAAAGACAGCTTTCCGAACAAAATATGGTCACTATGAGTTTCTAGTATTACCATTTGGATTGATTAATGCACCAGCTATATTTATGGACTTGATGAACTGGGTCTTCAAGCCATTTATGGAAAAGTTTGTCATTGTGTTTATTGATGACATTCTTGTGTATTCTGAGAGTGAAGAAGAGCATAGGGAACATCTTAGGATTGTGTTGCAGACTTTGAGAGAGTATGTGTTGTTTGCTAAACTTTCAAAGTGTGAGTTTTGGCTTGAGAGTGTGGGCTTTTTAGGGCACATAGTGAGCAAGGATGGGCTTGAAGTTGATCCTAGAAAGGTGGATGCAATTCTTAGTTGGCCTAGACCCACAAACATTTCAGAAGTTAGAAGTTTCTTAGGTTTGGCAGGCTACTACAGAAGGTTTGTTCAAGACTTCTCCAAGATTGCAGCTCATTTGAGTAAGCTTACCCAGAAGCAAGTGAAATTCTTATGGACAGATGCATATGATAAGAGTTTCCAAAAGTTAAAGAAATGTCTCACCACGGCAACTATCTTAGCTTTGTCGTCTGGTGAAGGAGAATATGCGGTGTATTGTGATGCATCGAGAGTAGGGCTTGGTTGTGTGCTTATGCAGCATGGTAAGGTGATAGCCTATGCTTATAGACAGTTGAGGAAGCATGAGCTGAATTATCCAACACATGATCTTGAGATGGATGTAGTTGTGTTTGCCATGAAGATATGGAGACATTATATGTACGGAGAGAAGTGTGAGATCTTCACAGATCACAAGAGTTTGAAACACATATTTCAGCAGAAAGATCTTAACCTTAAGCAAAGAAGGTGGGTTGAATTGCTTAAGGATTATGACTATGAAATCTTATACCATCCAGGAAAATCTAATGTAGTAGCAGTTGCATTGAGCAGGAAGTCTTTGGGAAGCTTAGTCCATATCCAAGTGAGTAGAAGATCATTAGTGAGGGAAATGCAAAGATTGCGTGATATGGGAATCAGTTTGGATTTGTCAGATTTAAGAGTGCTTTTAGCATATATCCAAGTCAAGCCGGTCCTCATTGATCATATTAGAGAAGCTCAAGACAAAGATCCTCAGTTGGTGAAGCTAAAGAACAATGTGGGATCAGAGAAAACTCCCGGATTTGTTATGACTGGTGGCATATTGAGACTGGTAACAGGTTGTGTGTTCCAGCAATTGATGGTTTGAGTAATATGATTCTTAAGGAGGCACATCATGCCAAGTATAATGTGCATACAAGTGCAACGAAGGTGTACCATGATATTAAGAATATCTATTGGTGGAGTGGAATGAAAAAGGATGTAGCTGAGTTTGTGGCAAGATGTTTGACTTGCCAGCAAGTGAAATTTGAGCATTAGAAACCTTTAGAACTACTTCAACAGTTACCTTTACCAGAATAGAAATGGGAGAGAATAACCGTGGACTTTGTTGTAGGGTTGCCAAGGACTTCAAGTGGGCATGACTCAAGATGGGTAGTTGTTGACAGATTGACCAAGTCAGCTCACTTTTTATCAGTCAAGACAACCTACATAGCTTCTTAGTATGTACAGATATATGTTGATGAGGTAGTGACACTCTATGGAATACCAGTTTCCATCATATCTGATAGAGGTACCCAGTTTACTTCAAGGTTTTGGTAGAAATTATAAGAGTCTTTGGGTACTCAAATTGATTTCAGCACAGCTTTTTATCCGTAGACGGATGGGCAGTCAGAGAGAACTATCCAAACTCTATAAGATATGCTAAGGATGTGCATTCTAGATTTTGGAGGAAATTGAGAAAAGCACTTGCCATTAATAGAGTTTTCCTATAACAATAACTATCACTCGACAATTCAGATGTCTCCCTATGAAGCTTTATATCGTAGGAGGTGTAGGTCTCCTTTGTGTTTGGGATGAAGTATGAGAGAAGCATATCGAAGGGCCTGAATTGACTCAATATACAATAGAGAAGGTTCCACTTATAATGGAAAGATTGAAGACAGCCTTCAGTCAACAAAAGAGTTATGTCGACCCAAGGAGGAAAGACCTTCAGTTTGTAGTTAGAGACTTAGTATTCTTAAAGGTCTCACCTATGAAAGGAGTCTTAAGGTTTGGCAAGAACGTCAAGTTATCTCCAAGGTACATCAGACCAT
Organism: Aleurites moluccanus; assembly: GCA_948193065.1. Lineage (NCBI taxonomy): Eukaryota > Viridiplantae > Streptophyta > Magnoliopsida > Malpighiales > Euphorbiaceae > Aleurites > Aleurites moluccanus. The sequence continues at coordinate 16,087 of CANXYC010773379.1, read as the reverse complement.
TTTAGAATTTAGATAAGGTTGGAAGCTTTCATATAGGTTAGCCTTGCCATTAAATTTGGACAACATGCATCCAGTATTCCATGTGTCAATGCTTCAAAAGTATATGGCAGATTCTTCTCATGTGTTGCAAACTCAAGCAATAGATCTTCAGCAAGACTTGACTTATGAAGAGGTTCCGGTAGCAATTGTTAATAAAATGATCAAAAAGTTAAGGAACAAAGAGATAAAAATGGTTAAGGTCTTATGGAAGAATCAAGTAATGGAAGAGTGCTCTTAGGAAAGTAAATGCTTCGAAAGTATGTGGCAGATTCTTCTCATGTGTTGCAAACTCAAACAGTACATCTTCAGTAAGACTTGACTTATGAAGAGGTTCTGATGGCAATTGTTGATAAAATGATCAAAAAGTTAAGGAACAAAGAGATAGAAATGGTTAAGGTCTTATGGAAGAATCAAGTAATAGAAGAGTACACTTGGGAAAATAAGCAGTCTATGTAAGCCAAGTATCCCCATTTATTTCAAGTTTAAGGTAAGTTCTTTAAAGTCGAGGATGAATTTATTTAAGGAGGGAATAATGTAATATCTGTTAATTTTTTTTATGCATGTTTGTTGAGATGATTGTGAATAGATTAGTGTTTTCAGAATTTCATAATCTATGTTTAGAAAGGATATTGTGAGTCAGTATTCATGATCTTAAAGAAATAATTTAGAAAAGTGAAAAGCATAAAAATTATAGATTTATATCTTATCTTTAAGTCTATAGATTTGTTTTGTAAAATTTTGTGTGTGTGAGGAGATATGATTCCTCGACCAGAGCTTGTCTAGTTCTCTATTTCCTACAGTAAGTTTGAGTTTGTTTATTTATTTTGAGAATGTTAGAGGCTGTCACGACCCAATTTTCCAGACCGCGACGATCCTAGGGCACGGAAGATACCAATGGCGACTGGCACCCGTAGAACCCAGCATCACATGCATCATCTATAAACCACAATATAATATTTATTTTTAATTAATTATCATCCATTTTATTATTCTGTCAGTCATTCTGTAGTTTACTGCAAATGGTTGTAATCATCACAATATCATATCATAACATCATCACATAATTCAAAATATCAACATCAGTATATAAATATATTCGTCTCCTAGCTAACCTATACATATCCCATGGAGCAACTAGATAATGAACCCCAAAATAATAGTAATACAGTAATCCAGAAAATATACATCAAATACTGTGGCAAAAATCCTCGAAGGATGGACGACAGGATTATGCACTTTACTCCTCTCCTGAAATGGGTAAACAATGAAATGGTGAGTATAGATGATACTCAGTGAATCTACATGCATCATCAATGAAATATAGGCTAAAGTAATGGTATACACATGTTAAGGGATAATAGTACAATAACAATCGTGTAAGTTTTCAGAATCAATATTAGATATCAATAGGAATAGCAATGGTTATATCAAATAAAGGAATCATATGATAAGATAGACAGAGGGCCATGAAACACATAGACTATGTATAATCACACAGTCGATCACATATCACGTAAGCATAATACTGATCAGGTCCTATGGCCGGGACCACTAACCCTTCCCAGTTAGGGCATCAATATCAAAGTGCACATTGTCAATAGTATGTACCCACTACCCTGTCGGTGAGGCAGGTCTGTCAAACCACATTTAGGTCAATAGAAATGGATAACATGTCAATAAACACCATTATGCAATAATGGTATCATCATTATCAATATGATCAATATCTTTCAAATCAAGTAGTATATGAATCAATGACATAGCAGAATATAAGCAAGGATAAAGGTTATGGTAAACAACAAAGGTATGGAACAAAAGTTGGTTCGGTAGCGAAAAACGATAGGCCAATTGACATGCCAACATCGCTGGCGACAATAGCATTCAAATGGTAGGCCTATGGAATACAGACTAATAGGCCAATGGCAAATGAACTAGGCATTTCATCGAACATGTGGTGGGCAGACAATGGCAAGCCAATAGGTTAGGTTTAGGTGCAAACTTGACTTGCTCAATTCAATCAATACAAAGTTACATTGTCAAACAAGGTATAAGCATTCAAAGAACCACAATTAAACAATGTCAAATGGATCAAATTGGCTAGGGAAAAATGGCAAAATCAAGCAAATTCCAAAGGGTAACTAAAGCACAATGGGTTCGGCCAAAGGATGGATTTCACAAATGGTTTCCATTTATCAATTCAATGATATAGGCATGTAATTTGATGCAATGTAAACTCACCTAATGCTTCAATTCACCTTTGCACAAGTCAATTCCACCAATTTTCCCCAAATGTGCCAATTAGGTCACTTTGTAATACACCTTTGTCAAATCTCCAATTCTACATTAATTAATCCATCAAATAGTTATCTATTCACATCCAATTAACTAATTCTAATATCAATTAACAAAACCTAATACTAATTAATCAAGTCATATCTTACAACTTCAAATTAATCAAACCAATTTGGGGATTTCCATCAACTAGCATCAATTGATGCAAATTGACTTCAAACCTGTCTAATTCAACATAATTAACATCTAAATAATCAATTAAACTAAGAAAATCACATCTTTACCTCTAAAGCACAAAGTGGCTGGAATCTTTGAGAGCTTTGTCCTTGAAATCCTTAGCTCATTTCTATAAATTGAAGATGTAAATGAAGAAAGCTAAGTGAGAACTCAACTTTTCCATTAAATTTCTAAAGATTTGGTGAAGAAATGAATAAGTAATGGAAGAAGAAAGCATGGAAGGTGGTTTGGCCATGCATAAGGAGAAAGAAGAAGATGATAGAAATGGCTAAGTGTTGGAAATAAATAGAAAAAATCAAATGGAAAAGTACAACTAAATCCCCAAACTTTCATCTATTATACTTTTGGTCCAAAATCTTCTGTAATTTATTCTGAAAATTCTATCTGGAATTAGATATCAGAGTGGGGAGTTAAAAGGCTTATTTTAATTTATCCTTATTTATAAAAAAATTTCTGAAGTCATTCTGTAATCTCGACCGACCAATTTTTACTATTCACCTTTAACTTCCTTAAAATTACCATTTTGCCATTAGTTACTTTTCAGTGTTCCTAAATGATTTTCACTTCTTTGTTTTTATCAAAATTACACATAAATTATGGTGATCTTTTACCCTCAGATCAACTTCATAAATTCTTCCATTGACCGAACTGCTAATTTCTCGGCAATGTTCCTAACACCACCGCTTTCCGGAAAAGTATATAGTTTGCTTTCTAACTGTGTCTCTAAAATTATTTCCAATCATTTCAAGACTAATGGACCACATACTGAGAATTAATTCATGTATGAGAGTTATAACTTTCTAGAATATTACATTCTACCTCCTATAAATAAATTCATCCTCGAATTTAAATAAAACATACCTCACTGCTGAAACAGGAATGGATATCTGCTCCTCGTCTCCTGCTCACTCTCCCATGTGCACTCATCTATGGACTGATTCCTCCAAAGCACTTTAACAATCGGGATCTCCTTATTCCGAAGCTGTCTGACCTGTCGATCAATAATCTCCACAGGTAGCTCCTTATAAGACAAATCATCACTGAGATCCACATCCTGAACCTCCAAAATGTACGATGGATCAGACACATACTTCCGCAACATCGATATATGGAATATAGGATGTACATGGCTCATACTGGGTGGAAGAGCCAATCTATAGGCCACACTACCAATCTTCTCAAGTATCTCAAATGGGCCTATAAACTTTGGTGATAGTTTACCCCTCTTCCCAAATCTCATAACACCCCTCATTAGTGAGACCTTAAGGAAGACATGATCACCAACTGCAAAATGTGCATCCTTCCTCTTCAGATCAACATAACTCTTCTGCCTACTAAAGGCAGTCCTCATCCGCTCTCTGATCATAGGAACCTTTTCCATAGTTTCTCTCATCAACTCTGGTCCCTCTAGCTACTTCTCTCTCGGCTCCACCCAAGACACTAGAGATCTGCACTTTTTACCATATAGAGCTTCAAATGGAGCCATACCAATAGAAGAGTGATAATTGTTATTGTAGGAGAACTCTATCAGTGGCAAATAATAATCCCAGTTACCCTTGAAATCCAGAACAAATAATCTCAGCATATCCTCCAAAGTCTGGATCGTCCTCTCTGATTGCCCATCAGTCTGCGGATGGAAAGCAGTACTGAACCATAACTGAGTACCTATTGCCTCCTAAAATTTCTGCTAAAACCGAGATGTGAACTATGTACCCCTGTCTGATATAATCACCAAAGAAACTCCATGAAGACACACAATCTTATCCACATATAACTGTGCGTACTGAGCTGTCGTATAACTGGTCTTAACCTCCAGAAAATGTGCAGACTTCGTCAATCGGTCAATAATCACCCATATAGAATCATATCCCCTCGAAGTTCGCGGTAGACCAACTATAAAATCCATGGTAACCTGCTCTAATTTCCACTATGGCAACTCTATCTGCTGAAGTAGCCCTGATGGCTTATGATGCTCGAACTTAACCTGCTGACAGGCTAAGCATTTATACACAAACTAAGCTACATCCTTCTTCATCCCTGGCCACCAATAAATATCCCTAAGATCATGGTACATCTTGGAAATCCCTGGATGTACACTATATGCTGAGTAGTGAGCCTCTCTCATAATTCGATCCCGTAGACCGTCAAAGTCTGGTACACAAATACGCTTCCCACATCTCAGTACCCCATCCTCTACTGTGAACTCTGTTATCCTCCCACTTTGTCCCTCCCCCTTGAGCTTCAGTAGATAAGGATCCCTGTCCTGAGCCACTTTAATATCATCAATCAACAGTGACTTCGCCTGAAATTGGGCTATCAGAGCCTGGTTTTGATCCTGGGATCCCAACTCTAACTCTACTCCCAAATTTGCTAACTCCCTCATCTGTCTGATTAATGGCCTCCTACCAATCACAATATCAGCAAGACTACCCATCGATTTCCTGCTCAAAGCATCCACAACTACAGTGGCCTTCCCGGTGTGATAAAGGATTTCGCAGTCATAATCCTTCAGAAGCTCTACCCATCTGCGCTGCCTCAGATTCAGATTCTTCTGCTGAAATATATACTGTAGACTCTTATGATCAGTATATATCTCATATTTCGACCCATATAAGTAATGTCTCTAAATCTTCAAGGAAAAGATCACAACTGCCATCTTCAGATCATGAGTCGGATAATTTGTTTCATGCTTCTTTAACTGATGAGAAACATAAGCAATTACCCTTCCCATCTGCATCAATATACAGCTCAAACCAATCCGTGAAGCATCACAATATACAGTGAATTTCTCCCCCTCAACTGGTAATGTCAATACTGGAGCACTAGTAAGACAATACTTCAGAGTCTGGAAGTTACGGTCACACTAATCCGTCCAGACATACCGCTCCTGTTTCCTCATCAATCTAGTCAACGGAGTTGTAATCTGAGAGAAATCCTTCACAAACCTCCTATAATAACCAGCTATACCCAGAAAACTGCACACCTCTGAAACGTTGGTAGGCTAAGGCCAATTAGCAACTGCTTCGATTTTTTGAGGAACCACCTTAATCCCATCCTTGCATATTACATGCCCAAGGAAACACACTTCGGTTAACAGCATACAACTGATGCTCCCAAAGTGTCTACAAAATAATCCTCAAATGCTCCCTGTGCTCCTCGTCACTCCTAGAATATATAAGTATGTCATCAATGAATACGATGACAAACTTATCCAAATACAACCTGAACACCCTGTTCATCAAATCCATGAAAGTCGTCGGTGCATTGGTCAACCCAAATAGCAATACCATAAACTCATAATAACCATAGCGGGTTCTAAAAGCAATCTTGGGTATGTCACCCTTCCTAATCTTCAATTGGTGATACCCAGACCTCATATCAATCTTAGAAAAATGGCTGGCACCTATAGTTGATCAAATAAGTCATCTATCCAAGGCAACGGATACTTATTCTTCACTGTGACTTTGTTCAGCTATCTGTAATCTATACACATCCTCAATGTGCCATCTTTCTTCCTCACAAACAGTACTGGTGCACCCCAAGGAGAACTACTCGACCTGATAAACCCTCTATCCAATAGCTCCTGTAACTGTGTCTTCAATTCCTTCAGTTTAGCTGGAGCCATTTTATATGGTGGAATAGATATAGGGTATGTGTCTGCATGCACCTCTATCTCAAACTCAATCTCCCTGTCAGGTGGCAATCCTGGCCACTCCTTAGGAAATACATCAGAAAACTCTTAAACCACCGGTATCTGATTCAACTGTACAGAAGACTTTTATACATCTACTACATGTGCCAAGTAGGCTGAACAACCTTTCTCAATCATCCTCCTAGCCTGGATAACAGAAATCAGGTTAACCCAAAACTCCTAAATCTCACCCTGAAACTCAAACTCCGGCTGCCCCTCAGACTGGAATCTAACTCTCTTCCTATAACAATCTATCACTGCCCGATGCCTCGTCAACCAATCCATACCCAAGCTAATAACTAGCTCTAACATAGGTAATTCAATCAAATCAGCACGCAAGATATGATCATCAATCTCAATAATGCAATATGGGTAATAATAATCAACATCCACAATATCACTCATAGGAGTAGCAATCATCAATGGCACATCTAATAACCTCCTCTCCTTATTCAGTTTGAGTGCAAAATGTGGTGACACAAAAGAGTGAGTAGCACCCGAATCGAATAAGTCATCTGCTATCTCATTCTGAATCAAGATAGTACCTGTAACAACATTGTCTGATCTCTGGGCATCCTGGGTGTTGACAGCAAACACTCTGCCCTGGCTCTTACCAGCTAGAGCCTGACTACCGCTGGGAGCCTGTCCTCCCCTGTCTCTGACTCTAGCTATAGCCTCTCTACTCAGATTCTGACTCACCTGAACCACTGGCTGAGAAACTGTAACAGATGGCTGCTGCTGCCATGCACCCCATAGAGGACATTTGTTAATGAAGTGACCCTTCTGGACACACTTTAAACATGCTCATGTCTGTAACTGGCACTCCCCTCCATACCTCCATCCACAAAAACCACAAACTGGCACACCAGGTACCTGTGCTGCTGGTCTAGAAGAGCCATGTGAGTAAGCAGGTATAGACCGTACCACTAGTGGTCCCCTACTCTGTACTCTCCATCTCTGACTATCCCATAATAATCTCTGCTCAAACCGAGGTACTGGCTCTACCTGCCTAGGATGGTACTGCTCTCCCCCCTCATAACTTGTGATCTTGGACCCCCTTTTCTCTTTTGATCCCTTTTGGCTCTCTCAGTCTTATATTTCTCCTCCATCTGTATGGCCTTGTCAATCACTGTAGTCAATGAAGTAAACTTTATAACTAACAAGGCATTATAGAGTGCAGCATGCAAACCCCTCTGAAACCTACTAATCAGATCAGCCTTTGTAGGTACTATATGAGTAGCATATCTACTCAACCGAATAAACTCCTCCACATACTCCTCCACTGATCTATCTCCCTGCTCAAATCTAACCAAATTACGGATCTTCACACCCTCAGTAATGAACTCCTTAACTAAACCCTGCCTGAACTCTGCCTAAGAAGGTGGGTGCTCACCGTAAAGCCTGGGCTCCATATGCCTCGAGAACCATGTCCATGCCTTACCCTTAAGCAACAACCTAACCAAATCAATAGCTACAACCTAACCAAATCAATAGCCCTCAACTCAGAACAAGGTAGTCTCCTCACTACCTTCTCCACCTCCTCCAAGAAATCAACAGGATCAGTACCTCTATCTCCCCTGAACTTAGGTAGGTTTAGCTTCAGAAAACTAAACATGGGAACTCCACCCTCCTCAATCTCTCTCCGACTTCCTGTATAGCTGGCTCCTTCTGAGCCCCCCACTAGCTGCACAGGAGTCGATGCTACTGGAACTGCCTCAGGTACTACTGATGGAGGTACTACAATAGGAGCAAGTGGTAGCTGTGCCTGTTGTCTCTCTCGTCTCATCTCAACCATCTCCCTCTGTAACTCCAATAACCCTCTTATCATCTCCATTCTCCATAGGTCATCGCCCCTCTCAGAATCCTCTGAAGTCCATCAAGATCGAGACAGACCCTTTAATACATTAATCTCCTTCACTAGTGACTCATTGGAGGCAACCTCAATCTCCCTGGTATCTCTGTCCCTGCTGTCGAACATCTTTGTAATCTATCAAGAAAAATGATAATAGTCTCAAAAAATAGCTGAAATGCAGAATAATAACATATAACAGACCATAACAGCAAAGGACGACAAAGGAAATCCTATGCTCCATGGTATACTTAATTCTATCCCATTTTGTACTTAGTCACTATTCCTCTGTAATTCAGTCACTATTCATTAGTAACCTAAATTCACAGTCTGTAAACCTTGAGCTCTGATACTACCTCTGTCACGACCCAGTTTTCCGGACCGCGATGATCCTAGGGCACGGGAGATGCCAATGGCGACCGGCACCCCACAGAACCCAGTATCACATGCATCATCTATAAACCACAATATAATATTCATTTTTCATTAATTATCATCCATTTTTTTATTCTGTAAGTCATTCTGTAGTTTACTGCAAATGACTGTAATCGTCACAATATCATATCACAACATCATCACACAACTCAAAATATCAACATCAGTATATACATATATTCATCTCCTAGCTAACCCATACATACCCCATGGGTTAGCTAGATAATGAACACCAAAATAATAGTAATACAGTAATCCATAAAATATATATCAAATACTATGGCAGAAATCCTCGGAGGATGGACGACAGGATTCTGCACTCTACTCCTCTCCTAAAATGGGTAAACAATGAAATGGTGAGTATAGATGATACTCGGTAAATCTACATGCATCATCAATGAAATATAGGCTGAAGTAATGGTATACACATGTAAAGGGATAATGGTACAGTAACAATCGTGTAAGTTTTCAGAAAGAATATCAGATATCAATAGGAATAGCAATGGTTATATCAAATTAAGGAATCATATGGTAAGACAAACAGAGGGCCATGAAACACGTAGACTATGTGTAATCACACAATCGATCACATATCACATAGGCATAAGACTGATCAAGTCCTATGGCTGGGACCAATAACCCTTCCCAGCTAGGACATCAATATCAATGTACACATTGCCGACAGTATGTACCCACTACTCTGTCGGTGAGGTAGCTCTGTCAAACCACATTTAGGTCAATAGAAATGGATAACATGTCAATAGACACCATTATGAAATAATGGTATCATCATTATCAATATGATCAATATCTTTCAAATCAAGTAGTACATGAATCAATGGCATAGCAAAATACAATATATAAGCAAGGATAAAGGTTATGGTAAATAACAAAGGTATGGAACAAAGGTTGGTTCAGTGACGGAAAATGATAGGCCAATTGGCATGCCAATATCGCTGGTGACAATGGCATTCAAATGGTGGCCTATGGGATACAAACCAATAGGCCAATAGCAAATGAACTAGGCATTTCATCAAACATGTGGTGGGTATACAATGGCCAGCCAATAGGTTAGATTTAGGTGCAAACTTGACTTGCCCAATTCAATCAATACAAAGTCACATTGTCAAACAAGGTATAGGCATTCAAAGAACCACAATTAAACAATGTCAAATGGATCAAATTGGCTAGGAAAAACATGGCAAAATCAAGCAAATTCCAAAGGGTAACTAAAGCACAATGGGTTCGACCAAAGGGTGGATTTCACAAATGGTTTCCATTCATCAATTCAATGATATAAGCATGTAATTTGATGCAATATAAACTCACCTAATGCTTCAATTCACCTTTGCATAAGACAATTCCACCAATTTTTCCCAAATGTGCCAATTAGGTCACTTTGTAATACATCTTTGTCAAATCTCTAATTCTACATCAATTAATCCATTAATTAGTTATCCATTCACATCCAATTAACTAATTCTAACATCAATTAACAAAACCTAACACTAATTCATCAATTTTTATCTTACAATTTCAAATTAATCAAACCAATTTGGGAATTTCCATTAATTAGCATCAATTGATGCAAATTGACTTCAAACCCATCTAATTCAACCTAATTAACATCTAAATAATCAATTAAACTAAGAAAATCACATCTTTACCTCTAAAGCACAAAGTGGCCGAAATCTTTGAGAGCTTTGTCCTTGAAATCCTTAGCTCCTTTCTATAAATTGAAGATGGAAATGAAGAAAGCTAAGTGAGAACTCAACTTTTCCATCAAATTTCTAAAGATTTGGTAAAGAAATGAATAAGTAATGGAAGAAGAAAGCATGGAAGGTGGTTCGGCCATGAATAAGGAGAAAGAAGAAGATGATAAAAATGGCTAAGTGTTGGAAATAAATAGAAAAAATCAAATGGCAAATTACAACTAAATCCCCAAACTTTCATCTATTATACTTTTGGTCTAAAATCTTCTGTAATTTATTCTGTCAATTCTGTCTGAAATTAGACATCAGAGTGGGGAGTCAGAGGACTTATTTTAATTTATCCTTATTTATAAAAATGGTTCTGAGGTCATTCTGTAACCTCGACCGATCAATTTTTACTATTCACCTTTAACTTCCTTAAAATTATCATTTTGCCATTAGTTACTTTTTCAGTGTTCCTAAATGATTTTCACTTCTTTCTTTTTACCAAAATTACACATAAATTATGGTGATCTTTTACCCCCAGATCTTCAAAAATTCTTCCGTTGACTGGACTGCTAATTTTTCGGCAGTGTTTTTGACACCGTCGCTTTCCGGAAAAGTATCTAGTTTGCTTTCTAACTGTGTCTCTAAAATTATTTCCCATCATTTCAAGACTAATGGACCACATACTGAGAATTAATTCATGCATGAGAGTTATAACTTTCTAGGGTAGTACAGAGGCTAAGCGAATCAAAAGTGTAAACATGAGAAATGTTCCTTTATGTGTTATATAGACGGTTGTAAAATTTCAAGGAGATTGGAGAATTGTAGCTCAAGAGATATCTAATTTAATCAGACCTGCTCGGATAGTGCTTGGATAGTAAAGTCTGGGTGAAATTTAAAAATTCATCATAAATTGTGTAGATCTCCTTTTGATCTGAATTTTGGATATGTTGGATCCCTGAGTGTCTATTTTAAGTGACAAAAAGAATGGAGGAGTTTGGATGTCTGTAGCTCATTTGCGAGCTGGTCTAGTGCGAGTTGATGAGGAAAGTTTTCCAGGTCGGCAGAAATAGGTAGTGCGAGATGACTCCTCGATTTCGAGGTGGTTATAAGATAATCGAGCTAGATAGGTGGAACTACCGAAGTGGAATTCTGCAAAGTGGGATTGGCGAAGTGGAATTCTGCGAAGTGGGATTGACGAGGTGAAATTGCCGAAGTAGAATTCTGCGAAGTGGGATTGGCGAGGTGGAATTCCAAAAGTGGAATTCTGTGAAGTGGGATTTGCGAAGTGGGATTAGCGAAGTGGAGAATTGGCGAAATGGGATTAGCAAAGCGGAGAATCGGCGAAGTGAAATTGCCGAAATGGGATCAGTGAAGTGGAGAATTGGCGAAGTGGGATTGCCGTAGTGCATTTGGAGAAGTGAAAATTAGTGAGGCAGTAACTTATTTAAAGAGAAGAAGTAGTCATTCCTTTCACGATAACTTCTTTTCTTTTCTTCTTTTCTTTTCTTCTTCCTATCTCTTTCCAATCTGTTCCATTTGTTTTCTAATGCATTAATACTCAAAATTAATGCAATAAATCACTAAATTAATTCATTCAAAGACTTACTCATCATTTCAAGTCCAAATCCTTCAAGAGCTCATTTTTGGGGAATTAAGGTGATTTTCTCCAAACTTCATTTTCTTTTTAGATTAATATTTTTGGTAGTTAGAGTAGTTGTTTATGAGTTATATAGAACATATTATAAGTATTTAAGACTATTAATTATGAGTAATATGGTAAATATCGGAATTTATGAGTTTTAATGGATAGTGAAGTGAATAGTAATTATGTTTTTACTATTCAGATTTTCTTTAAGAGATGAATTAAATGGATATTAAGAAACAATAATAGAAATAATACGATGATTAAAATTTTAAAGAATCATATTTGTATTATTAATTGAGAAAACCCTAATTTATTGAATTTAGGGATTTTAATTAGGTTTTGACAATTCAAGGATTTAATGAGAATTTTCATCTAATCAGTATTGAGCGAAATTGTGAAAAGTTTTTGCTGCGAGGTAAGTTATGAATTACATAAATATATATTTTCTCCTTATGAGATGAATTGTTAAATGTTCATATACGTTCTTTATAATATGAAATTTTTATTTGATAATCTCCTTAATGTAATTTATAATGTTAACATATAAAAAAAATATAATTATATATGTAATAATATTAATGTGAATTAATAAAATATATATTTGATAATTATCTGTTAAATTAACATCTAAAAAAATATTAGGTTATAATTTAAGAAAAAAAATTATCTTTTCAGGAAAGATAAAATAATAAACTAAATTTATATAAAATTTTTCTGTTTCTCTTAGTCAAGATATCAAAAATTAATCTTGACACTTATTTTCTTTTCTAAAACCCTCCAATATTATAAAAGGACAGAAAAATTACATTTCATAGAAGTTAATTAGAACCACAAAAATGGGGTTGAAAGGATTGATGTGTATTTTTATACAATAATTTTTTATGTATCATATTTTAAGTATTTAAAAAATTTTATAAAACTTTTTGAAAATTATAATTTAATAGTATTTACTATAATAAATTCAATGATATATTTTTTATACTAAATAAAAATCAAATATATAACTAAAAATATATTATAAATGCATTAAATTTAAGCTATTAGATATAATAAATAAAATTTATAATGTATTTTTTCTTATCCATTTTATTTTTGTTTAGCATAAAAAATATATTATTAAATTTATTATATCAAACACTATTAAATTATAATTTTTTAAAATTTTTATAAAAAATTTTAAATATCTAAAATGTGACATATAAGAGGTTAATGTGTAAAAATATATATAGCCCACAACAAAAAAAACGGTGGTTTGTTGCCTAGGGACTAGCGAGTCAAGTACGTCAAGTCCCAATTCAACTTTTGTAATAAAATAAAATCAGTTGTTATTATTATTATTATATTATTATTACTAAAGGAATTGTTTGTGTAGTGAGAAGACTCTGTCCAAATTGAAGACTTGTACTGAGACTTTCCAATATATTATTATTTTTTCGTTGAAGGAAATTGAGAAGAAATTATGATTGGAACCTTCAACTATGAAATAAGCACCAACATCGTTAGACCACCGATAATGACCAATACTTCATTCTTTTCCACAAAATTTCATGTGATGATCAAATGCAACTTCAACCTAAGGAAAATTTAGTTATTTCTGATGTATTCACCAAATTAAATATAAAAATTAAAAATAGATAAAAAATATTAATATATTTACATCGAATAAAAATAATAAATATATTCATAATAAAATTTTAAAATATTAATTTATAATAAATTTGATATATAAAAGATAGATATACAAAAAGTAACTAAAAATAATCCCTTCTATAAAATGCCACTATCAGATAATTTTTTATATTATTAATTAGATTTTCACTTAGATTCATTTAATTTTTGAGATAATTCTAATATTATATTACATCAACATTTATTGATAATTGCCACAATTGGCATTTCATGTCAATATTTATAAGTTGTCATACTAATTCAGTTTAAAGAAAAAAAAAAGTAACGACAAAGACTTTGGTTCGATAGTATTTAGGTCATTGGTGGGACGATGAAATCTTAATTCGAGCTTAATATTAGAGTCATTTTTAAGATAATAAAATCTTAATTCAAGTTCAATATTGAAGTTATTTTTAAGATAGTAAAATCTCAATTCGATCTGTAACAATTCCATCTGTAAATTAAATTTAACTGAAAAAACGAATAACTAGAATAAAGTGAATATGTCTCTTGAATGCTTTTATTTATTTTTTTTTTCCACAATGAGATTTTTTCTACTATAAAATTGAGAAAAATTTAAGAAAAATTCTCAAAATATTTGCATAAAAGTAACATACTTGCATGAAAAAAAAGATAATTAAATTCTAAAAAGGACAACAAAAAAATCCGAAAGGAGAAATAATAAAAAAGAGACAATCACCGGTTTTGAGAGGTTGTTCTGTCAAAAATACAGTAGCCCATGTTGATTTTTTAGAGTTTAAAAATTTTATAAAAATTATTAAAAATTATAATATTATAATATTTATTATAACGAATCCAATGACATTTTTTGTACGAAACAAAAATCAAATAGATTTAAAAAATGTAATATAAGTGTATTAAATCTATATTGTTAATAATTTAAATTTAACACACTTATATTATATTTTTTGAATCCATTTGATTTTTATTTAGTACAAAAAATATTTCATTGGATTCGTTACAATAAATATTATAATATTATAATTTTTAATAATTTTTACAAAAAATTTTTAAATTCTAAAAAGCCAACACAACATGAACAGCAACCCCTCAACCCAAAAAGAACGACCCCTGTGGCTGAAAAACAAAGAGAAACTAAGAGAATGAAGGGTTGAAAGTTGATAGAGAAAAAGGAAGGAGCAGCCTAAAATTCGGTTGTTAACATTCATCAATAGTATGTGGTTATTATTATTCATTATTTTTTTTTATACAAGGAAGAAGATAAAAAATTATACATCCAATATATTTTAAGATATGAAACTCCATAAATATTATAAACTAGATAACTTGAGATTTTCTGTGGTAGATGTTCAAAGAAAATTGTCCCTAAAAGAAGAGTTGATCCAAGATGAGTTAACCAATCCACACTAGATTTATAGAATTGCCCTTATATGCAACTTACTGCCACTATGTTTAGTTGAAAGTGATATATTTATCAATGAGTCTATGACTAATTGATGTTAAACTCGCTTCCAGGGTTATAAATCTTGATCGTGTTCAAGTATTTATCCAAGTCAAGTTTCCCAAAAAAAAATAATAGATATTTTAGGCTGCTTGTTCTCCAATTTGGGGGGTCTGTTTTTCTCATTAAACATGCTTGATAAATCTTCATTCATTAGTATATACTTAACATACATATCATATTGCCTCATCTCTGTAAGGGGCTTATTTATTAGTAATACATAAAAATATTTCCCTGGGCTCAACTTATAACCTTTCTACCTCTAATTGAAATTGACTGGGTATTTAGGCTGTTTATTTGGAGAGAAAAGCCCCCAGTGTTTCTCGAACTCTGGTTCTTTGTTATTCTCATCAAACATGGCAAAAATGTATGTTTCTATGGGTTTTCCAGGCTTCTTTGGTGTCCCTCCTTTTACATGTTGAATCAAATTGTTAATATAAGTTCTTGCATTATCAATTGAAGTTGCATCTCCTCCTCCTGCAGTAGGCCATCCGCTTTCTGATACCACAATCTCCAAAGAACCCCCACTGGATTTCTCCAAGGCGGCATAAACAGCATCAAGAATTGCATCAAATAAGTTTTGGTAATTAAGTGGAGGATCAGACACCAACGACGATGGAGCTGTGAAAAGAGCATAATCCAGTCGAATATCTCGAGTATTACCTATATAACTGAAGTAAGGATACAAGTTTACCAGTAATGGCGATTGGTTGTTAACTAGAAAACTAATAACAGGATCAAGAATGGGTCTATAATCTTGTTTGAAAGAGCCTTTAGAGGGAGGAGAAGACTCTGCAAGAACTCCAGTGTCAATAGCAGTAGAAACTTTAATATTTCCTAACCCAGCTGAATTAAGTGCATTTTGAATATTTTGCATTGCTGGGACTAGAAATTGGGCAAAAGAATCTGAAGGCTTGACTTCATTTCCAACTGCAATGTATCGAAACCTGACATTGTCATAGTTTCTTACATTGTTTTGTACCCATGTATTTGCTTCACCTTGGCTTGAAGCTATCCTTTCAAGATTATCGTTTGGAAGACCAAGCAT
>CANXYC010773183.1:0-62073 GCA_948193065.1 Aleurites moluccanus | reverse complement strand
TTTTATTTCTGTCCATAAACGGCGTGTCAACTGTAGGCTCCTCTGCTTTGTGTCTAAGTCAATACCCCACCTCAGGTAAAGTTCCTCTCTTTCTCTTTTTGTGAACTTTTTCTGCAATTGCCTTGCTAAAAATTCTCTTTCTCGATTCAAAACCTTTAAACTATCCTCAAAAAACAAGAATGTCAGAAATAACACACGTGTTGATAAATTTCATTGCATATAATCTTAGCTAAACTCCTTAGAGGGATTAGAAAGACTACCTTGAGGCTGGTGAGACGATCCGAGTATCTATCATTGTATTAGTTCCACGAGCAGATGTGTCCTTAAGAAAGTACAATCTTCTGAGTTCTACTTCCATATACACATTGTCTGAAGGATCACCTTTGAAGAGCAGGAAGAAATAGCTTCTGTGGACCAATGGAACATTGCATTTCAACCAAAGGTCAATTATCTTTTTCCTGTATCTTTCAAATTTTACAGCCCAATTTGAATGGTTTTGCCTAGCACCATTGCCTCTCTCTGTAACTTCATTTCTGCCAGTCCTAGTTGATACTTCTGGAACCTAGACGAGCACGAGATGCATATGAACCATAGGATAAAAAAAAAAGGATGAACTCAAGAACGAAACTATGTCTGTGTGTATCATAGAGGGAAAGATTTGCTCTCTCACCGGAACATCACCAATTTGCTCCTCTGACTCTGTCTGAGGGCTAGCCATTTTGTTCACTCTTGCAACAAAATCAAGGACACTTGTAGTATCATCTACATGTACATCTATCTCTTTGATATTCTCTTCTTCTGAGGAAGCACCGCTAATGGATTTTTGAGAATCTTTCCTAGACATACTTCTAATTTTGGCACCATTCTCTAATTCAGGAAGCATTTGCTCAATGTCTTCTGGTTTTCTAGAGGAGTCCCCTTCAGATTCTGGTCTTTCAGAGGACTCAACTTCAGGTTCTGGTCTTTCAAAGGAGTCCACTTCAGGTTCTGGTCTTTCAGAAGACTTCCCTTCATGTTCTGGTCTTTCAGAAGAGTCCTGTTTAGGTGCAGCAGGTGGTGTGTCCTCTTCCTCTTCTTCGTTTTCAGACCAAAAATCAAATGGAATAGTCATAACAACTGATCTCCTACTTCTGCTTCTAATCCATGTCAAGCTTTTTGAGCCGGAAGCACATGCTTCATCGGATGGAGTTTGTTGTAAACGGTTGATTGTTTCGTGCAATTCCTGAATTTTTTTCTTCAGAGAATCATATGAATCAATATGATTCAACTCTTTATTTTCTTCCAGCTTTGATGGTGTTGCACCTTCATCCATTGATTCTATTGTGGCCAATTGCAATTGTTCGTTTTCTTCAGAACCAGATAACAACTCATCACCTTCTGTTTTGTTGTTCATAATGGCTGCTTCTGTTTCAATACACTGAACTTCCTTGCAGATATCTTCAGTTTCTTCATTCTTTCTTGGAGAAATGTTCTCCCAACCGTGACATGGATCAGGCCCAGAAAACTGTGGGGTACTATCATCTAGCAGAAAATTGTCTTCAAGATCCGGAATGTCTAGGATTTGCCTGGTAGGAGTAACCACAATAGGTTCAACAAAATCTGTGTTGCTTCTTGCAAAACCTACAAGATTTATCACTTCTGACGATTCTGATGCTGAATTTTCTTCTACTCTTGTAAGTCGATCCTCTCCAGCTAATCTTAGCAAACTCTCAACACGAGATTGAGCAAGATCACGCTGCCAAGTTAATTCTTTAATCTCTTTATCCATCTGCAATATGTTTTCAATCAAAAGAAGTTAAAAGAACTAGGCAAGAATCAGAATGAGGTTTTTGTAGAACAAAAATGAATGATCTTGAGTATTCACCCGTTCAATCAGAAGTTCTTTCTCCCTCAGTAATGTAGCAGTATCTCCTGTGACAGAAATTGATCCCATGCCCGTTAGCCGACTTTCAAGCCTTGCCAGTTCCTTTTGCAATTGCTTTACCAGTGCCTTATCTGACACAAGTACATTGACCTGTGCATTAATAGTCACCTCTTTAGCACAACTTGCAAACAAGAGGGTGTTTCTTGTTTGCTCAACATGACTGCGTGAAGGGCTTATAGTGCAGATCATGGCAGTTCTGGCATTGCCTCCTAAGGAGTTATGCAGTATGCGTGTTAGCTTAGAATCTCTGTAAGGTATGTGTCCATTTCTTCCCTTGCTGCATCAATCAAGGTGGAAAGCTATGTCGTAACTCGAGAGCTTTTTAAAAGGAAAATTGAAAATTCTTAACTGCTTAACATGAAAGATTTTCCGACCTCAATTTGCGAATTACAGTTCCCAGGGTCAGTAAACTGCGATTTATATGGGAACCTTCTTTTAATCTTGCACCAGCTGCTAATGTCTGTGAAGCACGCTCACTCCCTGCAAGATCAACAAAATTCTATGGAACAAAACCAACTTAAGTAAGCTTTCCTTCTAGATATTCAGAAGAAAGGAAAAAAGAAAAAAAGTTGCTTCATACCACTGTAGCTGTAAGAGTGCTTGCAGATGTTGAATATTCACGGCCAGAGCTTTCGACTTTCTGGGAGATAGAAGTAACAAATAATAGTATATATGAAAATTGGGGTGACTACCAAAGTAAATAAGAAGCATACCAGTCTTATAATTTGATGAGATCTGGAGCTAGTCTCATTCAAAGAGGTCTCTCCTATTTGTCTTTGAGCTGCCAGTAAGTCTCATTCAGAGCGCGCGCGCGCACACACATATATATATATACATATTTCAAAACAAACACATATGTAATAAAGGTATTTTCTTCTCTTTATCTTTATAATTACCTTCACATATGTAAAGGAGTTCCTGTAGGTGGTTCCAATCTATTAGAGTCTCCTCTATAAGCCTCTCAATAACGGTTCCTTTCTGTTGATGTGAAACATTGTTACTAGACTTTTTTTTTTTTTTTGTGTTCTTCCCATAAAACAAAAAGTTTACGACAGCTTCATTGTACCTCTGGATCATCAAGGACTCTAAGTGGAGTGCTATCTGTGCTAAGGAGATCTCTGACAGCTTCATTGTAAATCTCCATGGCAGAGAATTTCAATACAAATTCTCTTTCTTTATGCTGAGATATATATATATATATATATAACCGAAGAATTTCCTTAAAAATTATTATCTGTAAGATATATATATATATATATATATTAAAAATAATAATTAGTAATGATTTTCAGAAAATACCTGGTCCATGTACTCAAATATATCTGCCACTGCATATTCGGTAACTCCACTCATTGTATATGTCTTTCCACTGCTTGTTTGCCCATATGCAAAAATACTAGCTGCAGATACATTTTTAGCCAGTGAAATGAGCTAAAATTAATGCAGAAAATGAAAACTATATGCCACAAGAATATTACTCACAGTTAATGCCACTAACTGCTGCAAGAGCAATTTCTTTGACTCCTCCATCATATACCTGCTTTGTGGGGCATTCACTCCCAAATACTCTGTCTATAACAAATATAATAAATTTAATTTCTTTGTTATGTCAATTAAAAAAAAACATAAATTGAACAAATTGGCATGGCTTGGATTACCAAATGTATATGCAGTAGGGACCATGGAGCGCTCAGGCATATAAATATTGCTTTTAAATATAATGGTGGAATTATTAATGCATTCCCAGTCACAAACTTCGTGTCTTGCAATTTCTCTCTCATTTAAAGGCCTCATTCTAACACAAACGAAAATTTTCTCTTCTCCTTGTATATCCCCAAACAACATCTCATCTCCACCCATTGAAGATGATCCTATGCTCATAGTTTCTTCTCTTCCAATTATACTCATTTTCTTGAGAAACGAACAATCAAAATCGTTTAATTCAATTGCACAAAAAATCTTTTAATTTGTTTTTCAAGAATGAAAAAAATTAAAATTAAATTATCTGCAAGAAATGATTGGATGATCAAATCAAATTCAATATTTGTCTTCTTTTTTCCTCTGTTCTTTGATACGAACAGAAAAAGAACAGAAACGAGTCGATCAGCCAAAAAAGCAAACAGAATGTAGAGAACTTTCCGATGAAAATTTTGGCTGAGACCAGTTTGCGTTCTCTCTGTTTTTGTCCCAGCTGGGAGGAGAAGACGAGGGAAAGAGGAGAGAAGAAATGGCTGAAACAGTAAAAATTGGCAATGAAACAAACAGAGCCTTTGCTCTCTCGCTCTCCTTCTCTCCCTCCTCCGACCTCTCTCTCTCAATTGAATCAGTTACAAAGGACCCAGTACAAATAATAAAAAAAAAACTAAAAATAAAATCAACTTACCGTTTCAGTCTCCACGATTTTCCCGCGCATTATGTGTATGTCTGTTGGTTGAGTCTTTGGCTGTACGGTAATATTACCTAATTACTTTTAATCCACAATTTATTATTTATTTTTTTATTTTACTTTTCTCTTTTTAGTTGGGTAAAAATAGGATAGCTTCTCTTTTTTTACCGCTACTATTTAGTTAATTGACACGAGGTAAATTACAAATATTCACTTTATTAATTTAAATTTTTTTTTTATTTAGTATTACATCTTCTATTTCATATATTTATTTAAATATCATATATTTTTTTAAAATATTTTAATAATTAATATTTTTTATAAATATTATGATGCATACAAAATAAAATATCAAATAAAATAAAAAATTTGGACTGTCATTTTACCTCTTGTCTCTTATCCTAAGATTTTGGCTCGATTTTTAAAATCCTATTTGAAACAAAACAAAATTTCATGGCTTTGCTTCAACAGGTAAAAGTCAAAGCAAAATTAGATTAATTAGGTAAAATATTCCACCATTAGAAGAAACATATATATATACTCTATAGAATCTCATGATTTATGATTAGTTTAACATCTAAAATATAGATTTAATTGTTGTTTGGTTCAAGTCTAAAACATTCAATTTCCTCAAAGTCAAAGGCATACTACAAAATCTCTTATTTTTGTTGTTTTACAATAAAGACGTAAGTAATTATTTTTAAATTTTTTAATTTTTTTTTTATTTTTCTCCGTCATTGTTAAAAAAATCATGAAGTTGTGCTATACAGTGTATAATATAAATTCAAAAACATTGTCATAATGTATATTCTTCTACTTATCTCTTTTGGCTAATCATAAAAAATACCATTGTAATTTTTTATTATTCTGTAAAACTGAACATAACCCATTCTTTTAAAAAAAAAAATGAGTTACTGTTAATAATATTCAAATATTAATTAATTTATAAAATTGATATTTAAATATTAATTTATAAAATTATATATTTTAATTAATAATATAAATAATATTGTTACTTTTATATAGGTAAACGAAAAGCAAAAAATATGACAGCCACTGCATTTACTTAAATCTTAAATAATGGTTATAAAAATTTATTTAGAATATTATTATACTCATTACTTTAAATAAATATAATTTTAAAAAATATATTATAAAGTAGCACTCAAAATTTCAATACATAAATCAAATAATATAAAATTATAAACTTTATTATTTAATTCATAATATTATAATAATTTAAAAAAAAAAAAAGAAAAATAAAATCTTTAATGGATCCATAAATTTCAATCCATAATCAATTTTATAGTCAATTTTCATTTAATAATTAAAGTAATGAGTGGTTAATGATATAATCTTTCAAAATCTAATGGCCTACAATTGTTAGGTACTCCAAAGATTTAGCCGATCATCATACTCTTACTTTGTACTTGCTTTTAGGGGATCAATAGTTTCGGTAATTCAATTCAAATGGTCGTTTTGTTCCTTTGAAAATAAGTATTGTTCAATCAATGAGGAACCTATGTTTTAGTGGTATTAGATTTTTTTTTTCTTACAAGAAAAAACCAAACCAATACTACATTGAACACTATATTGAGAAAAATAACTCAAAGATACCAGCAAGTTTCAAGAGAATTTTTCAAAATATTGCTCCGATGATAAGTTTCTATTCCAAATGAGTTACTCAATTTACATTATAATTCATTTTCCTGTAAATATATTAACTATAATAAGAATTTTAATTGCTAAATTATATCATAGATATTAATTTCAGTATAAATTCAGATACCTATATATAAAAAATTTTAATACGAAAAAAATTTATGATAAAAATTATATTTTTTAATTAAATAAATTTAATATACTTAAAAGTAATTTTTAATTAATTATTATTTTTAAATTAATTTAAAAACATCTCAGACTTTAAAATGAATGAAAATTGATTATTGTTGCTTTTAAAAATAAATTAAGATAGTCTCAAAAAGACTAATCATTTAAGTCGAATTAAAAAATAAAGGCATGATGAAAAAAATATTATACTCAAAATGTTATAGAATTGTAGCATATATATATTACTAAGAATATCTATTATAATGCAATTCAAGTAATTGTAGTTTCAATTTTTCACCATGATGCCACATGTCTTATTATTACTTCTCCATAAAATGGGAAAATGTTGATTCTTTTTTATTATCAAATATTGACCACTAAAAAAAATAATAAATTCACTTAAAAAATTTTACATATTTTCTTTGGCCATTTTAAATGATTACTGACCATCAAAAGTCATTGAATGAGTCCTTAATTACACGGTTTCAGCTTAATTACGAACCGGCCTTTCATTTATTGACATTGAATAAACTATTAAAAACTACTTTATTAAATTTCTAGAAGTAGAAATATGAGCAAGGATTTTATATTCTTTGCGTTTTGTATTAAAAAATATGTCCTTAAGGGTACCACAACGTGACATATAATATATAACTGAAATATTAATTATTTAATTTACAATTAAAAACTGAATTAATTAATTTGCATCGTTTAGTTTTTGCACTCTAAGGAGAAAATGATAATTGCAGCTCCTCGACCCAAAAAAAATTTCGATACATTTATATATTTAATTTTCACATTAATTTTTCTACTTTTGATACGAGCTCCTTCTGATAATAAAAATAGTTCCTACAATAAATTATTATTTTTCTTGGCTTTTCTTACCATGTTTTGCCAAAAGCCCGTAAATGAAGTTAGTTGTTTTAGCTTAAAATAAATAGCTTTGCAGGTGCAAATTCCCATCATATACTGCAATTTTTGTTTCACTTCTTCTAAATTCTCTCTTCGTTATTGTTTGATTACTGTGCCCCTCCAAGAATCTATTAAATGGGCTGCTGTAATTAAACTAATGAAATTGTGCTTTTTTTTTTAAATATAATTTATGTGATATTATATTTAACATGATATATATATATAAAATTACAGTTTAATATAAATTATAATTTGATATATTAAAATTTAATATTTTTTATTTTTGTCCTGCTATATTTAAAGTCCTAGGCCTTCATGTAAGCCAGCTGGCAATCCATCCACCATCTTACAAGGAGAAACCAACTCACCCGACGAAAACTAAACTAAAGGACCGCTTTAGTTGGAAAGGACCGCTTTATTGTGGGGTCTCATGAAGCCATAATCACTCAGAACTTAACTAAAGGACAAATTCAATAAATACTCGTCTCCTTTTCATTTCACCTTTCCCTTTGTGCTTACCAGTAATTTTGAAATGTACATAATCAAAAACCCTAATTAATTGAATTAACAGCTCAACACAGTTTTAGTTAATGTGTTATAATATTCATATATATACCGTCGCATTATCATCTTCTTCCCTTTTTTTTTTTTGGTTTCGTATTGTAGTTTCGAAACCCTACCACCTAAACGAGTTGCCAAATGACAACGAGAGGGAGCAGATCAGAGAAGGTTAAGCGAATTTTCCAGAAATTCGATTCTAATAGAGATGGAGGACTCAACAGAGAAGAAATGGCGGCTCTTGTAGTAGCTGTGAATCCCAGGGTGAAATTTAGCGATGAGCAAATCAACGCCATTCTTGATGAAGTTTTTCGTACTTATGGCGAGTTCATCGATGGTGAGAAAGGTTTAACCTATGATGGCCTACTACGTACTTACGATGACGGAGCCGGTGATGTGGACCGAGACTTTGACGCGCTTGAGCTCGAGTTCAATTTGGATGATAGTACAGGGACCTTGGTCGCACCTGAGGCGTCTTCCTCTTCAATTTTGGATGAGAGGACTATGGAATCACAGAAGAAGCAGAGGACTGCTGCGTGGGCAGTTTCTCCTAACCATGGAATTGTTTTTGATGATACATGGAAAATCGTGGATGATTTGGAGATTTTGGTCAAGAGATTGAAAGCGAAGCAAGCGAAAGATGGGAAATTGAAAGGCGATAATTTTGATACTTATTCTGATGCTGGGTGGTCGAGGGAATTGGGCCCGTCGTCGGAGATCTCGGATAAGAGGATATTTTGGGAGGAGTCAGGGCATGATTACGCAGTTTTCGTGAAGGAATTGGGGGTTCTGAGGAGCCGGGCTGATGGGGCGAGATCGAGAGAAGAGGCGTTTGATGGGCATATGGCGATTGGGAGGGTTTTGTATGAGCACCAGTTGTTTAAGGAGGCATTGGTGAGTTTTAAGAGAGCTTGTGAATTGCAGCCTGTGGATGTTAGGCCCCATTTTAGAGCTGGAAATTGCTTGTATGTTCTAGGGAGATATAAGGAAGCTAAAGAGGAGTTCTTGTTGGCGCTGGAGGCAGCTGAGGCTGGTGGGAATCAATGGGCTTATTTGCTTCCACAGATATATGTCAATCTCGGGATTGCACTGGAAGGTGAAGGTATGGTTTTAAGTGCTTGCGAATATTATAGAGAAGCTGCTATTCTTTGTCCCACTCATTTTAGAGCCCTGAAACTTTTGGGTAGTGCTCTTTTTGGGGTAGGGGAATATATGGCAGCTGTTAAGGCCTTGGAGGAGGCTATTTTTATGAAACCTGATTATGCTGATGCCCATTGTGATCTGGCTTCTGCATTGCATGCCATGGGTGAGGATGAGAAGGCCATAGAGGTGTTTCAAAAGGCCATTGATTTGAAACCCGGTCATGTGGATGCATTGTATAATTTGGGTGGGCTTTACATGGACTTGGGTAGATTTCAGAGAGCTTCTGAGATGTATACCAGGGTGTTAGCTGTATGGCCAAACCATTGGCGGGCACAGCTCAATAAGGCTGTCTCATTGTTGGGGGCTGGTGAAACCGAGGAAGCCAAGAAAGCTTTGAAGGAAGCTTTGAAAATGACAAATAGGGTTGAATTGCATGATGCAATATCACATTTAAAGCAGCTGCAGAAGAAGAAAGTGAAGCCAAATGGAAGTGCAAATGGGGAGGGAGCTTTTATTATTGTTGAACGATCAAAATTTAAGACAGTGAGTGAAAAAACTACGTTGCGACAAGACTTGGCCAATGCTCTTCAAATCAGGTCTTTGCAAAGGATTACCAGGTTGGGTCGTTGTGATGTGGAGCTTTTGAAGAAGGAAATGAATGAAACTGATGTACCGGTGTCTTATTCTGGTGGTGGTGTTCCAGAGAAATCTATACGCAAACCTAACTTGGAGGAAATCCTTCGGAAGTTACTTAATTTCCTGAAGCCTGAAACCTTTCAGGGGGCTGTCAAGGCAATAAATGAGAGAATTCTCTCTGTTTTGGATGAGACAGGCTCGGGCAGAGTAGACTTGGGCATGTTTTATGCTATTCTGGCTCCCATTTGTAGTGGCAGTCCTGACAAGCGAAAACGGATTGCTTTTGATGCACTTATGTGGCGTCCTGTGAATGAGGGTAGTTCTCAAATTAAAAAAGTCGATGCTGTTGGTTATATAAAGATGCTGAGGGCTATTTATGTTCCTTCTCATGGTGTTAGTGAAATGTTGGAAGTTCATGGAGAAATGGACTCGTCGATGGTATCTTTCAATGATTTTCTTGTGATGTTTGATGATCCTGATTGGGGTTTTGGTATCATGTCGACTCTAATAAAGCTTGAAAATGGAGATAGGAATCGCCATGGAAATCATGTCTGCTCAGTCTGCCGCTACCCGATAATTGGGTCCCGCTTCAAAGAGATGAAATCTCATTTTAGTTTATGTAATCAATGCTACAGTGAAGGAAAGGTTCCTCCTGCTTTTAAGCAGGATGAGTACAAATTCAAAGAGTATGGAAGTGAGTCTGAAGCTATGAAAGATAAGTGCATGTGCTTTACTTTGCAATCTCATAATGATTGATAGCCCATTCGCTTAAAGGTTTCTTCTTGATTTTGTATTATCTTGTTCTTGAATTCTAGTATCGTGTGAATTATATAGCTCGTTTATGTGTTCAGTGGTCTTAACACCCTTTGTACAATCCAGTCATTTTGATTAATATCTCAGATCCTGTTCCCAATAGGTTGTAGAGTTCTCTTTTTTCACTATTCAAAATAGATGATTAAATTGTGTATAATAATACCTTTTGTATCTCCTGGGACCCTTTGATTTAATCCTTTAAAAAAATAAGGTTTGCGCATGTGTGTGTCCTTGAGTTTATGTTTGTTATTTACTGATCTAGTACTTCAAGTCTCTGCTCTTTGTTCTTGATTTTCTCTGACTTCGAATTAGACCAACATTGTCCAACGGAGGAATGAATTTATAGTTTTTGCAACTTCATAGTGTGATGAGTCTCACTGATGATAGGAAGGTACCAAATATGAAAGTGTGCTCAACGTGATTTATATGCAATCGGAAGTGCAGGTCTTGTACTACCGGATCGTTTTATAAAAAAAAAAAATTAAAATGAATGGAACCAAATTGCTGGCAAATGAGTTGATTTCAGAATGTAACACAGCAGCATTTGGACATCTACTCGATGGAAAGACTCATGTAAAACGTGTACTTTTATTCAAGTTTGATTATCAGTCAGTATAATGATGACTGTTAAATTTTGTGTTGGTATGTTAACGACTGTTTTAATTATGAATTAGTATGTTGATGGCTGTGGAGGCCGGAGGGCTTGAAATTGCAGAAGGTAATTGTTGTACTTCCTGTTGGACCAGATCTTATTATAACTTGTTTATAAGCTTTAAACTGCTCTGGAAAGGATTTCTGGTATTTTACATGTCATAAAACTTGAAATTCAAAAATGAGTTAACGAAGAAAATTCACATTCAATCAAAACCTGTTACGGGCCTATGGCATGAAATCGATGAATTGCAAAATAATCCGCCGAAGTTTCATCTGCCCATTGTAGAAGAGACGGTGTTTCTGAAATTTCTAACCTTCCAAGGAGTTTTTGGCCAAAAAGCATTGTATGCAAGTGTCAGGAGAGTTTATTTTCTTTGAACTTTGGTTGCTTGTTGACAATGTAGTTGGACCAGTTATTTGTTGCATACGCTTCTGGAACGGTGGAAGGCAGGCCAATGATATGAATGAATATTTGTTACAAATACTAATGTAATACTAAAGTATTGTTAAAAAATAAGAAAAATTAGTAATAATACTTAAGCTGGTCTCTTGCAGTTGGGACCTGAAGTCAGGGAGTAAAGTTGCTTATATTGTCTTTTCAAAGTTTAAAGTGATAAGATATCAACCTGTGTAATACTACTGTTAATTAACAATAATTGTTATTCAGTTTCCATGGTTTTTTAGCATTATCATATTTGGCATCCAGTATGTCAATTATTATTTAATTAATCGCACTTCGGATTAAAAGATGGATTAATTTTTCAAAATAAATTATAAGCAATTAATTAATAATTCCGTTGTAGTCTAGTTGGTTAGGATATTCGGCTCTCACCCGAAAGACCCGGGTTCGATTCCCGGCAACGGAAATTTTTTATATTATCAAGCTAGAAACCCCCAAGATGTATAAAATTCAATAGAGATAAATTTTCAAGATTTCATGTTAAAAAAAAATGAAGTTTAGGTTTTTTATATTTGTAAATTTTAATTTAAATATAATTTTTTTATTTACTTTGCTATTGTTATTATTTTAAAAAAAATATATATATTAATTGAAATCATAAGAACAACATCACATAAAATAAAGGGGATTATTGTTTTTATGGATTATTCACTTTGCTATTGTTATTGTTATTACATAGAAAAAAAAGTGTAACTGACTACTTGCATAAGTTTATTTGTGTTGCATAATTGAAAATTAAAAAAAAAATACATAAAGTACCATATTTAATCTTTTATATATAAATAAGTAAAGTAATTATCTTCCATGAAATTTTAAAAATCTATTTCTTCATAATTTTTAAATTGAAAATTAAGAAATTCAAAAGACAAAATAAATATTTAAAGTAAAATATCATGTTATAATTTATTGTTATATTAATTTTCACTAATTATATCTCATACATTCTTTATTTCAATTTAAATTAAACAAATTAGGGATTATATAATACTAGCTAATAGCTGGATTCCTGCATAATAAAATTATATTAAATTATTATTTTTATTTTCTAATAGTTTTCTCTTATTTGTTTTCAATTACTATGTAAAAACAAAATTATATATATATATAATCTTTAAATATTATATAATAAAATAAATTTTGAAATAGCAATAAGAGATAAATAAAATTTATTATTATTTATTAGATATAATTATCTCATTTCTCTTTTTTCTTATGTATATGAGTATGTATAAATATATGTATTTATATATTTTGTAAAAATCAATTATTGAATTTTTAATTTGTAATTTAATATTCTAAATTCTAAATTTTTATTATTTAATAATGTGATAAAAAAAATCTAAAATATATATATATATTGATTTTATGGTTAAGTATATTAATTAATGCCGTTGAATTCAATTTATCATATTTGATGAGGAGAAAACAATTAATGCATTTCATCTCTTAGTTTTGAGTTCGCAAACGCAAATTTTAATTATTAAAGCACCTTGTAAGTGTAACCAATAATTCTAATTGCCAAACTTATTATGTGTTAGGTCAAATATTAGATATGAGAAAGCATTTTCTCATAATGGCAACAGTGTGGTTCATTATTGTTTCCATGTGTTCTCATCATTATCAACACCGACATTATACTTTAACTTGCAATGAAGAAGCTATCGTTGTTTCTTTGAGTCGTTATTGTCAACATTATAATGCAAGAAAACTTTTTTCATTTTTTTACCAATTAAAAAAAAAGAAAAAAGAAACTGCTCTGGGAAAAGTATTTTTCATTGCATAGTGGAAACTGGAGAGGTTTTAGGCCTTTTTAACACTTGGAACTTGCAATGAATTACTCGTTAATAGTGTTTTTAAAACATGTTTAACCTGTTGGTCGATTTTTAAAACACTGCTTATGAATGTTTTAGTCTATAATCTTCTTAAATTACCCTTCATGTGTAAAACAGGCAAAGGGTAAAGCGAAAAAAAATGCCCAAAAGTTCATTTCTGCCACATATACAAATGGTTGGGAATTTGGGATGGAGACTATTGATTATAATCCTTGTAATTATATATATATATATTTTCCCCCTTTTTTGAATCCAGCTATTATTAACAGGAAATAGATGCATATAAGGAACTACTTTATTTTCCATTACGACACCAGCGATCAAGTTTTCCTTCATTGAAGTACATGCAAGAAATATGTCTCGTCATACACTGGGTGTGAAACGATGACAAAGTTCATTTTGAGCACTACTAGCTAATGCAAGACAGCTTAATCTCCAGATTTCTTGTAAATCAGGTATTAATTAATTATATTAAATTCAATTAGTTGGCATTATCATGAGAAGCATAAACGAAGCAGTTTCGAGGGTTTCGGATTTTTAGGCAAAACTCAAGAACAGGATCCAGAATAACATAGAAATCATATTATAAGCATGACAACCTTGAATGAGAGGTCAGTTGTTCACATTGTATGCCTGATAATGATGGTTACATTGGCACTCCTACCATCAGAATCATCAACATTGAGGTTACCACCACTATCATCACCAGCATCTCTTCCCTTCCAGCCAGTCGAGGACCAGAAGATGCACAGATATAGAGAGGACTGGAGGCAGCAGAGATATGGGGATCAGTACCATATCCCCCCAGCAGATGTGGAAAATGACTATGGCCCTTGGGATCCTACACCTAGTCCAGGTGGAGGAAATTTCGCACCCATCCCACATGGAGAAGTTTAATGAATTCATTCTACAATAATGTTTCGGAATCCTTTTTCTACTAAAGAGGTTATATTATGGATTTGCTTAATTGCAGGGTCATGCTATAATTTAGATTTACTAGTAAATTTCATAGTTGCAGCAGTTTAAATAAGTGGGGGCATTCCCTTAGTTCCTTTGCAAGGGCAAAATATTTGCTATAGTAATAGTCATCTGGTCTGTTTTTTCTTGGTTATACCAGCCAGCGTCATTCCTCTTGTTCCCTTTTTCAATCCGACTTTATATCACTGTTTTTGGATACAACCATGGCAGATCACAATAACATTACCTAGTTACCTAACACATGAAATTGTAACGCTGGATTTAAGCCAAAGGTAATGCATCTCAAACACATTAAAAAATCTCCTAAAAAAAAAATAAATCAGGCACTCCATTTCTCGATGCAAATAACTGAACAAATCGCTTAGCATATATTGGGAGGCAAGTTCACTTTATACTTTATCTCAACCAAGACGATTGCCATAGGCTTTCGAGTTCAGACTTCACCGTGCTTTACAACCATACATATAACATTATAAAATAACCTCTGACAATAAAACAGCAAAATTGACTGATAATGTAACTTTATCCTCTGCCTGGGCATCAAGGATGAACAAATCATTTGTCACATTTTCTTGTAAAAACAAGCGTTTTAACTGCTCTCCTTCTCTTGGATTTGAAAACAATAAGAAAATCGTCCAAGAAGACTGCATTGCTTTATCAAGAATCTGACACCAAATTACCTATTTGAAAAGAAGAGGGGAAAATCAAATTAACTGTAATATAAACTTAAAAAATACATCTTAATTTATTTTGTACAGTGAGAAAAGATTAAGAATTTAGAGGCTGTTCATTGAAAGCAACCTAGGTTTTATTGAATCACATCCCCTATAATCTACTTGCAGCAAAACTATTGGGTTGAAATATGTGAAAGATATAATTAATTCTTCAAAGAGGCCATAAAATGCCCACTAAGGCCTAAGCCCATGTTAGTTCTATAAAAACAAAAATGTTAACATAACAAAATACCGACCAACAACGTAGGATTATCAAGACCACAATGGCCTTATTCCGTTTCTTCTCCCAGACAAGAATTCAGGGCCTTGCATTAGACTTCCTAATCACAGCCAATTTGCATAGCAATTGGACTTCTCCAAATGTTGGGGACAACCCCAAAAAATGTAGATTAAGATTTCAACAATGAATTTGAAACTAAATTGCTCATGCCAAGGGTTATCCAAGCCAAAAATAAAACTTTCCTGTGTTATTTTTTGCATCCCTGTGTTATTTTATCATTCTTATATTTTAAATTTTCAATCTGTCAAAGAGGAAACATAATCCTCTTCAAAATGTATTTTCTATTAGAATGAAAAATTGGGTGAATAGAATTCTAAAAATTCATGACAGAAACCGTTAAAATTCCTAAATATTGAAGTTATATCACCATTCTACATACTTAAAAAAGATGAATTGAAGATGGGCCAGCTATAGCTGCAACTCTCTGAGCACGCTGTGTTTCACCTTGGTACAGCCCCTTCATCTCTTTCTTCATACGTCTAGCTTCACGCCTTTCTTCCTTTATAGCAGCCTGCACACATAATTTTGGAGTCATAATCTGAGTTTAAATAAACAATATGATTAAAACAGCATAAGCCCTGAGTAACATTTTCCAAGGCATCAAAACATATTTTTGGATAAGTAAAAAAGTTTCCCAAAAGGTCTTTGTCAGTACGTTTACAACAATACAAGGATATTTCATATTTCTCTAGTTCCAAATGCAGTGATTCAGCAGGTCTAGACATCGCATGGTACAGTAGAAGTAAAGGGAAGGGCTCAATCAAAAATCAAATATATACCTTTCTTTCTTTCTTCTCCTCTTTTGACTCCTGGCCATGTTGCTTCCTCTTCAGTGGCTCAGTTCTTGAGCCAGGCACACCCTTCACCTTTTCTGCATCAGATTTCCTACCATGAGGCAAGAAGTCTACAGGAAGCTTCTCTTTTCCTCGAAGGGTTATCACATGACTAGTGGCATTCAAGGCCCCAGAGACAGTTTCAGCTATCTTCTTCCTTCTAGCAGTTCCTGGTGCTTCAATTTTAGCAGGGTGGTTATCAAGATTTGAGTATGTGGAGACAATAGTCTCGCAATCCCACTGTTCAGAATCATCACTACTCTCCTCTATAATGACAATATTTTCATTTTCATCCTCGTTTTCAAACTTCTCTGCATATTCCGTACAACGGCGAATAACCTCAGCTGCTGAGTCTAACAATTCTTTACTTTTTGGCCTGTCATTCCCATGCAATAAATCAGCAGGAACCTCATATTTATCTCCAATTTCCAAGTCATCCATTGCTCGGTCACTGAGGACATGGTTGAGCTTATTAGCAAGAGATTCATCTTCTTCAGCATCATAACCATCATATTTATCATCTTCATCATCTGTACCATATTCTTGACGTTCAAGCTGCAGTGGATAAAACATTGTCAGATTACGGAACTGAATTCATATAAACACTATACATATGCCTGCACAAATGCAACAGTAGAAGACAAGACAACAGTTGTGCCCATCAAGAACTCATTAGGATAATTTCATAAACATGATTTGAAAATGTTGAGGTTCTACAGAATGACAGTAAAAGCATTATTTTAATTCTTGTGCAATGCATAACTAATATAATTTCATAATCCAGCTGTCATGACTTCAAATGAAATAAAAACAGAGTGAAGAAGGAACAAAAGGGTTTAAAATAATTGTTCACGAGGCAGTATCTCACCAAATCAAATTGCTCATCCAGAAGACGGCGAGCCTGCAGCTTCTCACCAGCAAAATCATTTCCTACTATTGCTTCTTTATTTACACTGCCATTGACCAATCCATTTTCTTGATTGCCAGAAGCCACGTATTCATTGGGTTCATTAACTAAATTGAACTTCTTATCAATAACCAAATCAGCATCTTCCTCAGGCAGATTTGCACGGACAACAAAATCCTCCTCCAAGTCCTCAACATCAGAGCCAAACCGCGATAAATCACTGTCATCAAGCAATGCAGATACTTCAGGATCAAACACTCTCTGTAACCTAACACCAACAGTCCTTGACGCTACACTGTAAATCGATTTATCATTGTTATCATCACTTTTCACCTCAGATACCCGCACTCTCGAAGCATCATAGGCCTGATGAGTCAAAAATCAAAGAGCACTATCATTTCTACTCAAGTGCTCGAGATATAATAATTTTTTATAAAAAAACCCATTAATGAAATCATCAATTTTGAGTGGAAATAAAATTTAGCAAACCTTAACATCGCGAGGAAGCTGATCGAGATTAGCTTTGGGATTGAGATAAAAATTAGCGCCGCCACCAGTGTTCTTAATCTCCCTTAAGTGAATCAAATAATTATAGCCGTCATCAGGAAAGCCCAGCTCCAAAATTTCCCTCCTCACATGCTCAGGCAAAGGCCCCGCTTCCGCCGCAGAAACTCCAACAAATGCCCCTCCAAATTTCATAGAACTACCGAAATCCCCATCAATATTATCTCCACCGTCATCAGTATCATCGGGCGCATCGTCGAAGATGGAATTCGGATCGTCATCGTAGTGTCCACTGGCGGAGATACCGTCGGTGTTATCTTCGTGGAAGGTGTCCACGGAGAAGGGATTGTTGTCAACTCGGACGAAAACTCGATCACTTCCCGGTTTTTCGTTGTAATTGGGATCAGATGAATCGCGGGCGAGTAATTGAAACGTTGCAGATTTCTTCTTGTCGATAAATTTCTTCTTTTTGCCCATTGTTTGAGATAAACGCTATAGAGCTGAATTCAATTGGAGCGGTAGACACTAGAGAGCAGAGACAGATTTATAAACCCTAAACAGCTTGCATATGTCTGGACTCTGGATAAACCCTAAACTGTGCGTTTTAAAAAGTTAACCCTGGATGATAAAGGGTGTGTTTTTCCAAATTACAAAATGTAGAAAATTCTATTATTTATTTTAATTTTTTTTATCTTAATAATTCTCTTACGTATTAGTAGTCCTAATATTAATTTACACCCATATTAAAAAAAATTATTTTAATCTTTTTTACCCTTCAATTTTTTTCCTCCTAAATTATCATATAAATTATCTTTATCCTCTCATTTATTCTATTCAATCAAATTTTCTTAATCTCTACATTATCATTAAATATTATCATAATTTTTAATTGAATATTTTAATTTTTAATTATTTCCGTTAATCAAAGTCATAATTATTTTTATTTTTTCTCAGTTTTTATTTTTTGTTCAAATTTTTTTTCTTTTTTTTTTATCAACTTAATAAATTTAAGCCAATCATAAAAAATTATTAAAATGTATAACTGATGTGAATTATTAATCATATGCTAAAATAATAAAAAAAAATTAATATGAAAATTACTCGTGAAATATAAATTAATTCCTCAAATTTTCAAAGTCAATTTTTTTTTTTTTAATTTGAAATTCTCTCCATGTGATATTATTCAACCAAATTTTTATTTCAACTTTGTAATATTATTTAACCAAATTTTTAAGGTGGTTATCTTTACAGTTTCAACCATTTATTTCAACTTTGTAATTTTTTCATCCATGTCAATTTATTGTTATATCAATATAATTTTACTAAAAATTTAAAATTTCATTATTTTATCAATGGATTCTTCTCTCTAATTTTCATATAGATCAAAAAAAATTTCCTGCTTGTTCTATAGATTCTTTTGATGGTAGTAAAATAATTTTAATTTAGACTTTTAATTTTTTATAAAAAGAGTAGGATGTAAATTAAAAAAAAAAAAGTGAAAAAAGAAGAAATGAAAAATATAATTATAGTGGAATTTACATGAAGAATTATGTAGTTATTGATGAAAATATTAATGATGGTGAAAATTTTTAAAAATGATAATATAAATAAAATTTTTAATTAAAAATAATAAAGATAATATGGAAATATTTGATTAAAAAATAGTACAAATTTTGATATATAATAATTATTTTGAGATAAATCAAAATAGAAATTAGGACTACTAATGTAAAACGAAGAGAATATCATTTAATTATTATATTTATTTAAAATAAATCTTTAATGATAATATTATTATAATATTAAAATATAATATAATATAAATTAAAAAATATAACAATTAAATCGATACATAATTAAAATATGATAATTAAATTAAAACATAATTAAGACATCTATCATATAATGAAAAAAATAAATTTTAACATATTCATTACATATTGACATCAATAATTTATTTTAACAAAATTATAAACATTTAAAATATTTTTATATAATTATATTTAAAATAATAAGCCATTTAATCATTATATTTATATAATTTTTAAAAATATTAATATTTTGATAAATTATTTTTTCATATTTAATGATATTTATTTATAAATTAAAAAATGTGATATTTTTTTTTATTAATACTCGATCTATATTTTCTCTTTATTTTCTAATAGAAAATATATAATTTAACATCGAGAAAATATATATTATTTTTTAAATTAATTAATATACATTATAACTTTTTAATAATTTTTATTTTTTAAAATAAATAAAAGTCAAAAATTAAATAAAGTAAAATTATTAGGTTATGATCAAACTTTTAGGGGTTGTATTCAATCTAAAATTGTAAAAAATTTTATGGATTTAAGAAGTCATAATGTATTGAATTCAGACATTTAAAAATTTTGTAAAAATAAAGAGATATTTAATTAAAATTTTTAAATATTCTAAATAAGTTTATAAAAATTAATATGTATTAATTAAGATTTTTATAAAATTTTTAAAAATTTATCAATATTTGAAAATTTATTAACTTTTAAAAAAATATTTATAATAACTTTTAAGTATATTTTTAATAACTTTTGATAATCTTTTATATGATAATACTTATAAAATCTCTCTAAAATTCTCCATCATTTCTAAAATTAGTAAAGTTTAGGCATACAGCCAATTTTTTATATTAGTAACATATTTATAGCAATTTCTTAGATAAATTTTTTTGCAATATCATGCATTTATTATTTTCTTTTCTTTTAAAATTTTAAATTAAAATTAATTATGGACAATAATTTTATTATGTAATATATAAATGACGAAATTTTTTTTTTATATTTACTTGATTTTTCATATAAATTCAAATATATATTTTTTTTAATTTTTTTTATCTCATCACAATTGAACATGATACAGACTTTCCATTCCTTAAAAAATAAAATCATGCAGTCGTAGTATCAAAAGTCAAAGATAAGTATTTTAATAATTACAAAATTTGTTGTAAAGTATTTTTTAACAGAATGATTGCATAATAATAATAATAATAATAATAATAATAAATAAATATAAATTAACGCATATATAAAAGTTTACAAAAATATAATGTATATTTTTATTTTATTTAAAAAATAGACATTCGTAGATATTTCCATTGAATAATAACCATACTGAATACAAATTGAAAATAAAAATCCTACCTCATCAAAGTAAAGACTACCAATAAATCTAAATTAACTTGTAAAATAATAATAATAATAATAATAATAATAATAATATAAATCTGGTAATAAAAGTTGTTTTACAGAAAATTATAGAAAAATTTAAAAACTATATATTATAATAAGATTTTTTTATATAATAGTAGTAGTAATAATAATAATAATAATAAAACATAAATCTTATTATAATAAGATTTCTTTTTATAATAATAATAATAACTATACACAAAAATAATCATGATAATAATTTCACTATCATCAAAATACAATAAATAATATGTGAATTAATATTAAATAAAAATACAATAACTTTAAACTCCGGACAAAAGTTAAAATTATATAAACTAATACATATATAAAATTTTACAAATATATAATATATATTTAATTATTCTTGTTCATAAAATAGACATTCATAGATATATTCATTGGATAATGATATAGAAAATACTGCAAATAAATTGAAAATTAAAAAGTTTATTTCCTACATTCTCAAAATAAAGACTACCAATAAATATAAATTAAGGATCACAAAAACTTGTAAAGATTTAATGAAAAAATTATAGAAAATTTAAATCATATTATAATGAGATTTTATTGTTTAATAATAATAATAATAATAATATATTATTAATTTATTTCAAAATTTAATTAAATTATACTATATAAAAAATATTTTTAATTTTCCTTTTTATGTTCCATAATTAATCAATAATTATTTATGCACTTACTCTTATAAATTTCTTAATGGTTTTGTCATTGCTTTTACAGTGAAGTCATTTGATCCAATTATTTAGAAATTATTATTACGAATGCATGATGATAGCATTGACACTAGGCAATAAGTAAAAATAGCAATGGCAATAATGTATTGGTTGGAGAGTGATAATGTCAATGGTAAGTATGGCTATACAAACAAGGTAACAAAAGTTCAATGAAAGAGTATTCTTACAACAAAAAAATTAATCTCAATAATTTTTTTAATATCATAAAAATGCAAAAAAAAAAAAAAAAAAAAAAAAGTATAACAATGACTATAATTGATTGTCTATTCATAACAAAGTATGATAACTATCATTTTATTTTTTAAATAAAATTTAAATTTAAATTTTCATTTTCATTTATAAAATAATAACCAGTACAATAATAATAAGAAAAAAAAAAAAAAGCTTTAGAATGTCATGTTATGTCAGCAAAACGAAGCTGATTTGAAGTGACGAAAGGGTCGACGTGTCCAGTTATTTTCTTGCAATAGACAAGCTCTATATGACCTTATGGAAAGATTCATCTGTACCAATGAGGTGGTCTAAGTGATATATATTATAAGATTTTAAAATCGATTAATGAATAATATATATATTAAAAGTATATTTGAATATATTTAAATTAGATATAAAATATTATTTTAAAAATTTAAAAATTTTAAATAATTTTTTAAATATTTAAATAATTAATTTAAAAAAAATTAAATTAAACATAAATTTTTTTTAAAATACTATTTTTAAAATAAAATTTCTACACAAACACCTTAAAATTTCAGTCTAAAGCTTTAAAATAATTTTATTCTATTAATCATAAAACATAATAATTTTATTCTAACAACAGTAAAATGGATACCGCGGTATGTGTCTTTAAAAAAAAAAAAAAAAAAAAAAACAAAAATTCATCTCTGCCTTCTTAAGAAACAAAAATCAGCTTCCTTGCAGCAGCACTCTTCCCCAAAAAAATAAATCCCAGAACAGAAATTTGGTGCGCGGGGTGCAAAGCTCCTTCTTGCGTGAAGCTCTACAAGAACACTGCAGGTCTGTATAATTCTAACCTTACTCACGCTTCTGTGGCCTTTTAAAATGTATCTAATAAACATCATTAACATTTCTTATTACTTGTTTGTTGATTTTGTTTTTTATCTCGTTATTAACGCGTCATTTCAGATCCATTTTGATTGTATTTTTTTTTCTTTTTGCTTTGGTGAGAAATTACCTTATGATGCAATTTATCACCATGAAAGTATGTTTACTGTTGGTTTGCACTAATGATTTGGCTGAGGATAGGAAGGGATTAGGGTTTTTGCGGAGACATTCAATTACATGCTTGTGAAATTTAGCTTTATTTTGTGTTTGGCTTTTTATTTTGGAATGAAATTCATTAATTGAATGAACTCGTTTCTAGTTCGAAGTTTGTCTGTTGCTTCTCAGGAAATGCTTTCGACTCGAACAGAGTGTTTAATTCTAGATACCTTCTTGAACGAAACCATTTTAGTTGATTTTAATTGGTTATTTACTTAAATCCGATCCTTAACTTATGTGCTAGAAGACTCCTCTTTCTAATTTGAGCCTAATGTCATCACATTGTTACAGCTGACATACTGTATATGATGTGTCTTGTGTCATCGTTGGTTTTTTTTTTGCGCCTTTCTAATTTAAAAATAAGCTATCTCATTGTGTAAAACAGTCAATGGATAATTGATTATTAGTTTTATGTTGCGAGTGCAACCGTGATGCTTTTCCCCTTTCTCTTTCAAGGAAACAGATTCCTTCTATAGAGTTTAGCTTCGTGTCTGCAAATATTTTGTCTGAGTTTTACAATTCAATGACAATCATTATATGGAAAGGTGTTATTTGGGTTGCTACTCGCTGTGTTTTTTCCCATTGGTTTGATAGGTTCATTAATTGCAATGAAGGAGGGATAATGCCTGCTAGTTAGTGTGCATTTCAAACTGACATGTATTCGCTAGTTTGCAATTATGATTCTTATAAAATTATACTTGCTTATTGCTTCCATTTAGGATGAAAATTTATGCTTAGATTAGAAAGTTAGATTCATACCGTGAGCTAGAAATTACCCATGTCTGGTCAAGAATATCCTTTGAAAGTGCACAAAAGTTTTGCATGCCCATCACTTTTTCTTCAATGAATTAGATGAGTTATAATAATTAGTGGTAACATGATTGTTGGTTGATTTCTTGTGTAGAATGCCAAAATCTCAAATTTTTTTATTGTTTAGGTGTGAGGATTGCTCAATGTATTTGGAGTCTAACAATAAGTATGATGTAAGGTTTAAGTGTCTAGTAATTGGCCGACTCTAAGTACTTGATCTAACTAATGATTGATGCTAAATAACTATGTACAGGATGTTGGACTCTAATTGAATATTCATTTAATCAAGTACTCAATGTGGATTAACCGTTAGGATGGTCAATTTGCTATTAGGTTTTTTGTCAAACTAATTCTTGATGGTATATTTTGACCTAAGCCAAATTCCATTATTAGTTTAGGAAGTCTTGTCTCCTTTTTTACAGAAGTAAATCCGTGAAATATTCATTTTCTGTAGCAGATGGAAGTAGTTTTAAGCTAACAACATCAAGAACGAGTACAGGGTAACTGGCCTTCCTAAAAACTAAATTACTGTTTTACTTTTTTTATTGAATGTGTCTATCTTAGCTGTTGCTAACCTGGGTAAATGCATGAGTACTTGTATTAGTGGCTGAGCCAAGAATTTTGCTCGATAGGGGCAACGTCATGCTAACATTTTCCTCTTTCTCTCTTAATTCAAGTGATTTTTTTTTTATTTATTCAAAGTTTGGATAAGGGAGATATTAGGTATTGAATCCATGGATTTCAGACTAAAAAACTTGATTATTGAGCTACTGGCTAAATTACTAACATTTTAAAGGCATAAATGCATTTTTTCTGTTTGGCTTTAAAAGTCATGCATAAAATTTATTTTAACAAAAACTATTAGGTCCTTATATGCGTTGTTATGCTCATGATCTAAGATTCATTCACACGTGAAAGAGAGGAGTATAAGACTGCCCCACTCTGTTAACTTATCTTTTTTTTCAGTTTCTTTTTGCTTTTCTATCGTAATAGCAAGATTAAATATATTTTGGCTTGTTTTTTTTTCAGAAGTAAACAATTACCATTTATGGTTTCACTAAGATCCTATCATATGGTTAAGAAAGCAAAGTCAAAACAATATTTTTTTTTTTAAAGTTGATATCAAGAACATATACAAGTCGTTTATGAGAACTTTTAAGAGATGAAATTTGAAAGGGACAGAACAAAATTTCAGTGAGGAGCAAAATAAAATTTCAGTCAAGGCAATTTATGTATTTCATATTATTTTGTAAAGCATCCCTCCATTTTTGTTTTTTTCTTTTTCATTATGCACTTACACCACTGAAGACAAAGTGGATCTGCCTCAGGCTTTCATTCACTTATGAATTTTTGCTTTTTCAAGGGTTTGTACTTCATTTCTTAAGATGGTTATTTTATGAAACTTTCAAGTGTAAATCCTGCTTACGATGTGAAACAAAGGAACATTTGTCAAGTATGGAGGAGACTTGCTTCTCATGTGGGATGGTATGATTTGTTGCATGGTTGGGGTTGTCTATCATAATAACTAAACAATGAGCCTAGTATGCCCACATTGAAGTGGTATAATGACTGCACATTTCTTACGAAGAGTTAGATAATTCTCCAATGGGAACACTTTTCAGTTGAAGAAACATGTGTTGTATGTTTACTTGGTATACTTTGGGATGCAGTGATTGTTAGTCTGAAAGGTGGTTGTTGGACAAGGATTTATTGTAGTGTTGAAACTGGTGTGTCTGTTTGAAGGTTAAAGTAGGAGTATGAGGTGAATCAATG
Organism: Aleurites moluccanus; assembly: GCA_948193065.1. NCBI lineage: Eukaryota > Viridiplantae > Streptophyta > Magnoliopsida > Malpighiales > Euphorbiaceae > Aleurites > Aleurites moluccanus. The sequence goes on along the minus strand of CANXYC010773183.1, from coordinate 36,834 downwards.
GGGATAATTTTTGGGTGTAATTAATGTTCACAGGATAGTCGCAGTAGCTGTGGAGTGTGAGTGCTTGTGGATTGGTGGCGATTGACTGAATATTGGGAGGTTTGAAGATGAGTTTACGTAGCAGAAGCAATAGCAGGAGCCGAAGCCAGAGTCGGAGCAGGAGCAGGAGCCCCCGAGATCTTAGAATTCGATCTAGACGCAATTCTTATCGTGATGCTCCTTATAGGAGAGAGACACATCGTGGTTTCAGGTTATTTGGTTTTCAACGAGTTCTTATTGTCTTTTGGTTTTGTTTCTTCAGAATGTGTGCAGCTTACATACATCCGCAGAATAATTTGGGCCTGATTTATTGTTCCGAACATTTATTTTGATGACATTCATTTGTATGCTCAATGAGCATCTGGTGAGAGTTTGTCACTTGTGAAGGCTTGTTGGCAATTGCTCATGGTTGCTAGTACAGTCTAACTTCCAATGCCTCTGTATGCACACCTCACTCTTAAATTGCAGGATAACATATGATTTTGTTGTTTCTGGGAAGTCTTTAGCTGAAGGTTTTGACTTTTGGTAGTTATTTGGGTTTGTACATGAAACTGTCTCCACACTTTCCCTTGATCATCACAGTCTTAGCAGGCTGCCAATCTCCATATATATCAGTTATTGACAGCATGGAGTAATTGCAAAAGTGTTGGAACTTGGGATCTCATATCATCTTTTGGGGGGTGCAATTGATATGTGTTTTAGTACACTGCTCTAAGTTGTGATCAAGGTTAGGGTTCATTCATGGTTGGCTGTGGTTGTCTATAATTTTTCTGAAAAATTAAGTCAAGAAGGGGAATTGACTTGCATTCACTGTTTAGTTTCTTGGTTTATCTATGGAGAGTTTCAAAGCTATTACCCCAAAATAGCAACACTATTCAGGCCTGTTGACCGCATCCTTTACTTCTTGTACTGAGTGTAAATTTGCAATCTTCTAGTTTGGTTAGGTATTGCATTCCTTTCTATGATTTGGACAACATTAAATATTCTGATTGCATTGTTGTATGAAGACATGTTCCTGCATGTGGTCACCTGAGAAAACTTGCGTGCACGCTAATTCCCGCTGGATATTTTTTGCAATCGTGGGGAGCATATACTAATTCTTTTTTGTTTAAAGACACAATTCTCCAGAAATTGCAACATTAACTGCAAAAAATCAGTATTGCAGTGATTACTGGCTGTATTTAGAATTTAGATAATTTAAAGATACTCTTTTATTTTAATGGAATTTTTTATATATATTTTAAATTTGTCTCATTCTAACTTGTTTGGCTGTTGCCAGCCAAAGCAATTTGTGCAATAACTGCAAGCGCCCTGGTCATTTTGCAAGAGAATGCCCCAATGTAGCTGTGTGTAACAACTGTGGTCTTCCTGGGTATACGTATCCTTTCTACCCGACTACCTGTGTATTACCCTTGCAAACCTTTGTTCTTAGGCAATCTAATATTTCTTTTTCAGCCACCTTGCATCAGAGTGCACCACAGAGTCCCGGTGTTGGAATTGTCGAGAGCCTGGGCATGTGGCCAGCAACTGTCCCAATGAGGCCATCTGTCATTCATGTGGCAAGTCTGGGCATCGTGCCAGAGATTGCCCAAATCCTGAGATGCCACCTGGAGACGTGAGGTTGTGCAACAATTGCTATAAGCCAGGGCACATTGCTGCTGAGTGCACAAATGATAAAGCATGTAAGAACTGCAGGAAAACGGGCCACGTAGCACGTGATTGTCAGAATGAACCTGTTTGCAACTTGTGCAACATAGCTGGGCATGTGGCAAGGCAATGCCCAAAGGGTGATAGTCTTGCAGAGAGGGGTGGTTGGGGTCGGAACAGTGGTTATCGTGATGTGATCTGCCGGACCTGTAACCAGTTAGGCCACATGAGCAGGGATTGTGTTGGTCCTATGATCATCTGCCACAATTGTGGTGGCAGGGGCCATAAGGCATTTGAGTGCCCATCAGGGAGATTCCCTGACCGTGGATTCCGAAGGTACTGATACTACATAAATAATTATTATGTTTTGTTTTGCGAGGCATATGGCTTTGACACCAGTGAAATCTGTGGTTTTCTTTCTGTTTGTTGGTTGCTGCCTATAATCTTAGGCAATTGGACAATGGCTTTGTACCAATTTGTACTATGAATGGATATTTTTCTTAGATCTTTTTGTTTTTTATTAAAATATTTTGTTGATTTCACCCTGTATATGCTTTAAAACTGCAGTTTTGATATGGCTGTATTGTGTTTGCTTTAAAGGTTACTCCTGGGCTTTCTCTTTGCACGGGCTCTTATTAGTTATTACGAACTCCTTAAGCTTAGTTGGCAAAAAATGGTTGGCAGAGATTGATTCTTGAAGTGCAGGTATTGCCATTGGCAGTTATGTTGTGACAGGATTTCCTTGGATTATTACTTGTATGCCAAATTCATGTCAAATTATGTGTATATTAAAATGTTAGGATTTACTAGTAGAGGATGGCGACAGGGCTGGGTGAGGCGGAGTCATTTTCCGTTTTATTTTGAAAGATCAATAATCTCATTGAAGCGACAAGTTGAGGGAAAAGACAAGTCTAACCATTTTTTTTGTTTCTTATTAGAAGTAATGCTTTATAATGTTGCCTACTAGTTTTCTTTTAAAACAGCATGTAAAAAAGAAAAGAAAAAAAAAGGACGAAGCCTTACTTAACCTAATCTGCTCCAAATGTACAGTTGTAGGACATTTGAAATGTATGGTAATTGGCAACTGCTCCCAAAGAAGCGAGCAGAAGAAAGAAACTATCATCTATCATCACTTGTAATTCAAATGATTATAAATTCATAATGCTCAGAACATGATACTATGCGATTGCAAACTACGGAGTAACAGTGTGACAAAAATATCAACCAGATATATTCGACGACAATGTCTGACAAGAAAAGCGCAGCCGTCCTTGAATTTTTATAAGTTGATATGGGTGTGGGAGAGCAGCTGTCTATGATTGATATGGGAAATTATTATTTTATATCCAAGATTTGACTTAATTAATAAAGTGATTTATCTTTTTTTTTTTAAATCAATACATAGTCTTTGAGTTTTTTTGTCATAATTGAAAAATATTATCATTAAATTTTAATTCATTTAAAAGGAAAATTTTAGTTATTGAATTGAATATATATATATATATATATATATATATATATATTCAATAAGGACAATGTAGTCATTTTGTATAAATTTAAAGGAAGAAAAATATAAAAATTAAATGGAATGATTAAAGGGTTTGACAGAAATAAAATTCTGTAATTTAATTAATTTTTTAAAAGAAAGAGATCGATTCATTAATTAGGTTAAATTTTAGAAGTGAAAATAGTAATTTATCCAATTAAATAGTATGTTTTCTAAATAAAGGAAAAACTGCTTATAATTACGCCGATCCTCCCTCTACTCCCACACTAATAGTAGGGCACTTTGAGCCTTTAGCAATGACTGAAACCTGGACTAAAAAATGCACTTTATTTATGACTACTCATTGCAATTATTTTTCTTCTGCAACCACATTAGCAGTCGTTCCTCATCTGCACCGTTTTGACATGTAATTTAATTGTGCCAATTTGTCGTATATAATAGAGCTTTTGTGGCGCTTGAGCTTCAATTTCTTTAAGGTGCTGGATATAGTTTTTCATCTTTCATTCAAAAAGTAAAATTTCCAGATAGAATATATGGAAGCATGCATGATGGCTCCAACATACAGGAATCAATTTTTATACCTTTGCAAGAAACATAATGTACAGGTAAAACCAAATAACTACTCCCACCATTGTATCTTTATCTATGCACAGCAACTTCTTGTACACACTTCATTCTCAAACGTTATTTCCAAGCAAGGGACAAATAGAATTAGTTAATATGATGCAGACAAAGCATATTAAATAATAATATGATATTTTTAAGTATAATAATATAACAATTAGCATTAGCTGCTACATGATTAACTTTTGGTTAAGATTGTGAGCTTTCGTATTCGAATCCCATTTAGTACTCTTAGGTCTAATATATAATTGCTTTGTTCACTTATATTTTCACTTCCATTTTACCATTTACATGACTAATTATATTTCAAAATTTATAACTGTCACTTCTAATATGTGCATTCTCCATAAATTAATTATGAGATCTTACCATAAAATATAAATATATCTTATCATTTCAACCACACCTTATTGGTTTTTTCTTCTTTCTAATTTTTAGTTAGAAAAATTGTGTTAACTTAATTATAAGAGTTTGAGAAACAAGGAATCAATTCTCATATCTTATCACTTCAACCACACCTTATTGGTTTTTTTTTTCTTTCTAATTTTTAGTTAGAAAAATTATGTTAACTTAATTATAAGAGTTTGAGAAACAAGGAATCAATTCTCAACCATCGTACTAAAAGACACGAACAATAATATCCTCCTATAAATAGAGATTGGAGGCTAGTACAGTAGGGCGTGACTTGCAAGTGGGCAAGAGTGGGGGCATTTCTCTCATACTCATATTAATTTTGGTTAATAAGATTGGTAATGGTTTGAGGATAATGCCCCGACTCCTTCCTAGTTGCAAGTTGCATGTGGGGACAAAAGTGTGGCTTAAGGCATCTTTTGAAAGGGAGCTTAACTGTTATAGGTAAACCCATCAGTTGGGAGTGGGGGGCCCAAAATCTAGCTGGCAAAACATTATATATATATATATATATAAATCTATCAAGAGCTGCCATGTATATATTAATTTGAACTCTGCAAGTACGTATATGCTCGAAAAGAAGATGGAGACACTTATAATATGCATTCTGTTGTTTCTGTCAATGGCGGTTACTGGGCTCAGAGCTGATCAATTGAGAAACGCCAATACTGCTCAAGTTAATGCCTCTTCCTTACATCTTCCCAATAACCTTCCTGGAGATAATACTCAAGTTGTACTTAATAACAGTAAAAGATATAGTGGATACTATAGAAGAGGAGGAGGAGGAGGCGGCGACGGCGGGAGTAGTGGAGGAGGTGGTGGCGGAGGTGGTGGAGGTGGAGGTGGAGGTGGAGGTAGTTTTGGATGGGGATGGGGTGGTGGAGGTGGAGGTGGAGGTGGAGGTGGAGGCGGAGGCGGTGGTGGGGGAGGATGGGGATGGGGAGGAGGTGGTGGTGGATGGTATAAATGGGGATGTGGTGGTGGCAACAAAGGGAAAGGAAGAAGCATTAGCAATAGGCGAATGCATAGAAATAGAGTTTTCAACAATGAAGATTACAAGTTAGGAGAGTTTGCTGAATGCATGAGAAGAGGAAGATGTAAAGGAATGAGATTGGATTGTCCTCTTCACTGTGGTGGACCTTGCTTTTACGACTGTCAATATATGTGCAAAGCTCATTGTCGAAAACCTTCTTAAATTCATTAATTTCCTTGCTGATTAAAATCTGATCTTCCTTTTAACCATTTTTCTTTTACATCAGATTGTTGATTTATCCAAGACTTTACGGCTTTCTGATTTTGTTTGGATTATTAAGTTTATTGATACTTTCATTTAATTTAATTTAATTTAATTTAATTATTGTGTTGTGCGTGCGCTCCAAAATTAAGTCACCATTGGATGTGACTCTTAATAGTTAATGATTGCTATATGATTGCTATGTGGTGTCCTCCATCCTTTGTCAAAGTTAAATTTTACACGCACTATTAATTAATCCATTTAATCATTTACTCTGATTAATTAATTAATTAAATGTCAAATATATTGTAAAAAAAAAAAGTAGCAAATTAACTATTTTTACTTCCAAGACTAGAGCTAAGGCAAAACGTTAAATATATTTTACATGTACTTGTCTTGCATTAATCGAAGAGTAAAGGAGCATTTGGGGTTGTTGCTCGTATGAAATAGTTAATTACAGTGCAAATTAAGAGCTTTAATTTTAGGGATTTTTTTAAAAATATCAAAAAAAATAAAAAATATTTCATTTTTACTATTAAATTTTTTTTTTTTTTAAATACTATATATCTAAAAATATTTTTTCAAAAATATTACATATCTAAAAAATATTTTTTAAAAATACGACATATATTAAATATATATTAAAAAATAATAAAAAAAATAACCGTAAAATTAAAAAAAATATATATATTTATATACTATCTAAATTATTCTCTGAGAGAAACAAAAAGGCTAGCTTCAGTCAAGGGCCAAAGCTACAAACTTTTTAGCTAACTTTGTACACTAATATCTTGGGCTGGAAGTTGAGGTTTTCATTTTGAGGATCGCCTTTGTGTTTGGGCTTTTATGCTTTGAAGAAAAAAAATTATTATGTTATAATTCAAAAATGATTTGCGGTTGCAATTGAACACAATTCCTAAAAATAATAATAATAATTGTGTAAACAAATTACTCCCTCCGTCCTAATTTATTTTATGCATATATATTAAGAAATTTAATTTTTTTCAATTTATCATATTATTTTATCATTTTCTTTCTAAAATATATCTACCTAAAATAATTTTATTATATACTATCCAATATATTTTTTTTATTTTCTAATATTTGCAATAATTAAAATATTTTTATTTTTAGTCTAAATTTATAATTTCAACATAAAAAAATAAAAATATAATTATATATAATGATATTATTATAAATTAATATGGAGCTTATTTGGTAATTACTTACTAAATTAACATTTAAATTAATATTTAAAAAGTAAAGTAAATTATAATTTGAAAAAAAAAAAAAGAAAAACATGATTTTTTTTAGACGGAGGATGTATTATATATATAAAATATTAGAAATCCTATATTAAAAATATGTAAAAATATTAATGGACATATAAACGATAAAAATCAATCACCCATATAACTAATTTTAATTATTTTAATAATGATTGACCTAAACTGAATTCAAAATTTCCATTATAAAAATTTGACATAATTTTTTTTTTTAATATAATGGAGATCTTCATTAATTATAAATATCAAAAGACAAAGTATCAACAATAAAAGGAGGAGGGGTATATTCCCACTCAATAGAATCTGACAAAGAATATGAAGCTCTAGCAACCAAATGGGCTACCATGTTCGCAGGTCGTTTAACAAAACTAAGAGAAACATTGATTAGCTCCTTAAACAGGACTTTACAGTCATCAACTAAAACACCAACCACTGACAGCAACTGATATCCTCCATTTATTTGAACTGCTAACAAAGAATCTGACTCCACCACTAAATTGCTACCATTTCTGCTCTTTATCCAGCCGAGTGTTTCCCGAATACCACAAACTTCTGCTACAAAAGGGTCCAATTAACCAGAAAATACATATGAACGAGCTGCTGTGTTGAATTTTTAGAATCCAAAAAAGTTTTGTAAAATTTTTTAAAAATTATAATATTATAATATTTATTATAATAAATTTAATGATATATTTTTTGTATGAAATAAAAATTAAATAGATTTAAAAAATATAATATAAGTATGTTAAATCTAAACCGTTAAAATCTAATGATCTAGATTTAACATACTTTTAATATATGTTTTTAATTCATTTAATTTTTATTTTGTACAAAAAATATATTATTGGATTCATTACAATAAATATTATAATATTTTAATTTTTAAAAAATTTTATAAAAATTTTTTGAATTATAAAAAATCAATACAATAGAAATTGCCATGTTTTTAGCACGCCCTCGACCAATGAACGAGAGCAAAAAATAGGCCATTATTATCTCGCATCATTTACCCTACACCTATTATAGCTTGGGCAATTTTTCTTTTGTTTTTAAGTTGGGAACTTGGGTTCAATCGCCAAAACTCAAAAGTCATAATTATGATTTACGAAAATAATCCATTCCAGTCCTCAAATTGCAAAAATTCAAGTTTTTTGTGCCAAAGGTTAAAAATAAAAAGTAAGCTTTCCGCAGCCGGGGTTTCTGGTTGTTGTTACAGCAGAAATTTGCTATTATTTGAACATAAAATATTATATATCCAATCTCTTATGTGTCCTTGTGTGTATATATAAACATAAATTATCCCATCCCTTATTAGTTATTTCTCATGTCATTATAATAAAAATTTATTTATTTTTTCGACTTTCCAAATTAATCCCATGCAGACATATAATTTATTATTAAATTATATGTTTTCATAATTGAAATTCAACATATTAATATGTATTTCAATTTTTTAAAACTTAGAACATTTTTCTCTAAAATCATGATTAATGAATTTAAAAAATTATTCTAATTGTATCTGATTAAATATAGGTACTATAGATATTTCACTATTTCAGTATTTTCTAATTTTTCATTTATATTAAAAAAAATCTTATTATTGAATCATTTTTTATTTAATTATATGGATTGACGATTTAATAATAATGAATTTTATATTTTATTTATAAAATCACATCAAATTCTAATTCCATAAATAAATATATAATATATTAACTAGGAATTACACATAAACGACATATATTTTAGAAAAGGTGGAAAATATTTATCACCCTAATGTTGTTTCTATTACATTATGATCTCATCGTAGTCAAAACTCTATAGTTACGTTTCAAAGCTATGAATTAATGAATGTGATAAGATTTTGAATTTTTGTTTCTCTGTTGATTTCTTTAAAATTAGTATTTTAAGCGAAATTTTTATATGGAACCAGACAATTGGTACTCTTGGTTCCCTATAGCAAGGTCAAGGTGGGTTCACTCGCTCTTCAGTCTTCCCTACATTATTTGGGCCTTTCAGAGTATTAGTAATTCTGTTCAGCTGCAAGCTAAATTCTAAGGGTATGTTTGTTTTGATGGAAATCGAGAAAAAAGAAAAGAAAGAAAGGAAAATGAATATTATTTGCTTTGTTTGATTAACTAAAAATGAAGTGAAAAGAAAAAAGAATAGAGAAAATTATATTTCCTCGTATAAGTTTTAAAAGAATAATTTTTTTTTTCTATTTTGAAGAAAAATTAAAAGTTCAAAGATATAAAAAATAAAAATTATAAAGATATTTATTTTTTATTTTAATTATTTTTCTTTTATAAGATTAAAATGATAAATTTCTCTTTTTTTTCTTTATTTTTTTTTTTATAAATAAGAGATCCAATAATATAAAAAAGATTATTTTTTTTTTCTTTTCTCTTCAATTTTTTTTTTATTTAATTTCTCTCAATTTCTTATGTACAATTAGTGCACCAAATATAGCATATAATATTCGCTTTTTCTTGTTTTTGTTGCTGTACAAAAGACATTAGAGAGATATTGGCGAAGGCCGAGTGAGCCACCACCCACACACTGAAAAGGAAGATGACTCCAAAAAAAAAAAAACAAAGGATATGTTTCATCTCAACATCACCGGCGTGGTTTTTGGATAATTAGATCAAGTTCTGGGAATGAAGCAAAGCTAGTAGGTAAGGTAGAGTTCTGATAGGCGAGAGACGAGAAACAAAATGTCCATTTCAGGGATGAAATTGATGTTTTGGCTAACCTCGTGCCTAGTGCCTACTAAAGAAATTGGGTATTGAAAGACAAAAACCAGAACAACAGCGCTGTTTCAGTGTCCCCAGCTAGCTTGCTCGCTTCCTTATCTGATGATTATCATCTTCATTATTATCATTAAATTATTATTATCCCATCTTCATCTTCTACTACAATGTTTAATCCTTGAGACAGAATACCCAAAAGTAAACTGCTGAACTTGTTAATTATGTGCTTTTAGCTGTCACTTGTCTCGCCACTAAAAAAAAAAGGAAAAATAAACGACAGTTTGTCCTTTCATTCATTTCTCTGGATCTTTTCAACAAGTACAGGTAAAGGCAAGAATCAATCTATCTATCTTTTGTTATAGGAATTTTTGAAGGTCTTAGAACTGATTTCTGCTTGCGCAAAAATTATTGAATGGAAAAGGACTAAAAGGAAAGGAAAACGCTTAGTGAATTTCGTTCATACTTGCATAAAATGTCTGCACTTTGTAACTACAAGCAGAAAAACAAACAAAATCCAACCCAGTTGGATTCTTGGAGCATGTAGAGAGAAAAGATTAATACAATTTAAAAACAAATCCGAAGAAACTTCGATTCAAAAACCATAACAAAAATACAAAGCATAAGGCCTTGTTCTTGATAATTTTCTCCTGTAAGAGCATGGCGATTTGGTCCTACCAGAAGGGACTAGATCTCTTGGAGCCCATGGATGGAGGGCTGATTTGTGGAACAGTAAATGCATCATCAGTCCACGTTCTATCGTTAGCTTTTGTGTTTTGTGCCTCCTTCGTCTCCTTTAATCCAATTTGCCCTGCCATTTGTAGATAATGTTGAGATGGGTACAGAGGAGATGGCGCTTGAGGGGCCCAAATCCCCTTGGTTTCAGAAGAGAAAGGGGTAACACTGCTACCAAAATCAGCATCCGTAGAAGGCAATATCCCATCATCAGGCTAAAAACCAAGAAAAATTCTTAGATCCAAGAAAACGTCATAATATAAAGTACATAGAGTTTATGTTTAATTTGATATAGAATATTATTACAAGACGGACAGAATTGCAAACCTTACAGAAACCAAAGGGAGTAGAAGGGAAATCAAGAAAGTCTTCGACGTGCCAGCCAGGCAGAGTCTCCATCAAGTACTCTGATATGCTGCTTGTCGAACCAATTCCTTCATTTATTAGCAGATTATCCCTTTCTCTGTTCACCGTTGCGTTGGAGGGTAAGTTCTTGTTCACTGTTGTGTTTGAAGATAAGGTCTTAGAAATTGAAGGAGGATTTGGATTTGGATTTAGATTTGGGAGGGAGATGGACACAGGTTTCTTGGTTGATGGCTGTTCTTGAGACTTGGAATCAGGAACAGGATCACACCCATTAACGTTGGTTACAGGGGAGGAGGACATATAGAGCGCAGAGGAGACAGAGAGCTTAACCCCTGTAAGAAGAAACCTATTATGTTTCTGAGTGTGCTCGTTGGCTTTATGTATTGAAAAATCACAGTCTCTGCAAAGAATTGCTCTGTCTTGTTGGCAAAACAAGAAAGCCCTTTTCTCCTACAATAGTTTTACAAATCCATATGATTAATCAAGAAAACCAAAAGATATATAACAAAGAGGCAAAAAAACAAATACCTGGCAGACATCACAAAGAGGGGTACTTTTAGAGGAAGGATGAAGAAGTGAAAAACGTTGGTGCTTTGAAGCAAGCTTGTTGGCGTGGTGAACGCGGTGGTCACAGGCGTCGCAGAGGGCTGCCTCGTCGGCAGTGCAGAACACGGACGCCTCGTCTTTGCTACATACGTCGCACTGGATCTTCATCTAGTACTGTTAATACTTGTTTTATTTATTTAATGATGATCTCTGGTACCGGATAGCCTTCTAAAGATGGAAAGATGGCTACTCTAGACAAAACAGAGAAAAGAAATAAATTATACTCCGAGAGAGAGAGAGAGAGGCGTAAAAACTTGGAAAGCGAGAGAAGAGAGGGAAGAAAATACTAAATAAGCGAGGATTTGATGAGGAGTACTAGGAGACAGGAGTGTCTATAGTCTATACAGTTTGAAGCTCTTCTTTTTTTCTGTTCTTTTTTACTGTGTTTGACTCTGTAGGAAATGGAGAAGGACATCACTTGGCTATTTGGATTTGATTATGAAGGGGTTGAACCTATTATACAGCAAATATATTAAGTATCAAATTCACATTATAACAAACAATACAATTTAATAGTTAAAAAAAAAATCTAAAAGTCAAATTTGAAACTTCCCATCTTATCACCGAACCACAATTTCATTGGCTAACTCCATCAATATATAGGTTTCATAGTAAGGGAATTGGGTTTTGAATACGTCTAGAAGCTCTCTCTCAATCTCCATGACTCAAATCTGTGCTTGGGCTGCCGTTGATCACTCTTGACCGACAATAGCCCTTTTTTTTTTTCTTTTCTTTTATTTGTCTACTCATATCTTTAATTTTTTCTGATATTTGTCTAATTTTTTATGATCTCTACTTTTAATGGTAGTTTTTTTGTTTTTGGGAAAGGAAGAAACTTCAATAATGGTAGTTTTTTAGTCAGATCTTAAGAATATTCTTATTTCTACGATAATAATTAGTTTTCTACGGTTAAGTGTGTAATTAGACCACCAGTTAAAGATAAATATTTAAAATTTAGATCCGACAGCTTGATATTTTAAATATAAATTTATTCACACTCTTGTAAAGATTTTTTTTTTAATTTTAAATTTCTACCTTTTTCTTTAGTCATAATTTAAGCATAATATTTTAACTGTTTTGTTGTATTTTATTTCTTCACTCAAATTTATATTCAAGGATGTACTGAGAATTTGAACTTCTTTTATTTTAAATTTTTGACTAATAATTACATTTCAATTATTATATGTCTCTGGTTTTATTTAACATATTTTTAGTGTTATCTCAAAACTCCGATTTTTCTCATATTTGTTTAGGAATTTTTACATTACACTGCAATTAAAGGCCCAATAATAATAATTCGATTAGTTAATTCTTTTATTATTATTATTATTAATAATCTTCTAATCCATAATATATATATATATTAGTCCATATGATATGATTAAGAATAGCAATTTGGTTTAATCCTATGGGCATTTGACTTATCCTATCTTAATAAATTAGGTTCTATTCGTTTCATTTAATAATGAAACGGATATAAAATTAAAAGACATTGCATTAAAATTCATTAATTACTTAACTAATTATACTTTTAATATTTAAAATGGAACGAATGGAAGAGCAAATTCGAATGTGGCCGCTATCATTCCAATGCAAAACTAATTTGTGATTTCAAATTATTACATAACTAACACCAAATATATATATATATATATATATATATATTAAATTAGACATCAAATTAAAATTTAATTATCAATTTTAGCATAGTCGTGTAAAGGGCGCTTCCAAGGTTTCTCATGCTATGGTTAAGATAAATAGGGATGGTTATTAATAATTTATTAGACTTCATTTTATTAAAATCAAATTCATAGTAGAATCTCTTTTTTATATAAAAATTTAATATTTGTATGACATTTAAAGAATAATTAATTTAGTAGCTTTTTAATATGTGTTTACTTAATGCTTATTTTTATGAGCATCGGTAATTAATTTTGATAAAATAATGTAATATTAATAAAAGGGTATAACTAAGAATATATTAATAAAATTTATTGCAACTGTCACGTGAGGCTCACTTTCAAACAGGAATCTATTCTTCCTATATGCTTATTATCAACTCGTACGTAACAATTACATGCTCTCAATATCCTAGAAAAATAGTTTAGGCTCCACTTGTAGGGGATAAATACCAATTCACGACTCCTGAATTTTGCCTACCTGTTTAATTTTAATTTGATAGATCAAATTCTTCTAATTATCTCTTTTTTTTTTGTCTGATTAAGAACTTACAGTAACGATAATTAATGAATTCGTTAATCCAATTAGTAAAGTATATAATGAGTCATTTTATATTTTTAAATAAGAAAAAAATTAAAATTTTAAAAATATAATTTTAAATAATAAAAAATTTTAAATTAAAAACTTAAAAATAAAATAAAAATTTAAGATTATCAATTTAAAAAAAAGAAGAGAACAATAAATTTTTAAAATATGTAAAACAAGTAAATACATTTATGCAAAATTCTCTCGCACTTGCAAACAAATAGAGGAGCGTAGAAAACATTACCTGGTGTTTTGGGTTTTGGCGGTGGATTTCTTCTCCCCGCCAAGAACGGCATCAGTACTGCCAACACCAGCCACATTGAAGCTCTAGATCACCGAAGATCGTTATCACAGCCCTCAAGGCCGCTACTGCTCCTGCCATCGTCGCCGTGATTGGGCCACCGAAGGTCGCCATCGTTGATAACCAGTCACCTAGCGACTTCCGATCTCAGCCGCAACACTCGAACAAAGCTATTCCACCCGATGCCGGCCATAGCAAACACCAGACCACAATTGGGCCTTCGTACGCCAATCTGGCAATCTGGCTCTTCGATCCAGGCCATTGCTCGTCCTCCGAAAACCTTTCACCTCGATCTCTGATGACTAAGCGAGCAAGCTATTAAACCATTAGCGTCGTTCTTTCATTGCAGATTCCTATGACAGGTCACACTTATGCCATTTCCTATGTATTATAGTTGAATTTCCATTGGTAAATTAGATATTTGATGGCTTAATTTAATGGTTATGGCATGCTGGGGTTGTTCACTATTTATTCTCCACGATTTCAAGATGCTTTTGGGTCATCTATTATTTTCTTCTTCTTTTTTTTATTTTTATTATAATTTAAGAGTAAATTTGGGGTTGAATTAAGTTTGTGGATTTTTTTTTTACATGCTAATTAGATTTAATTATTCAAATAATTATTTGATTATTGGAATGAGGAGTGTGAAGCTGCACAGATGATTCTTTAGCAACTTTAAGGAGTTTAATGGCCTTCGTCGCCGGCTTTGAACTGAATTGTTTTTTTTTTTTTTTAAGTTTTTAATTTAAATAATATTTATTATTTAAAAAAATTATTTTTAAAAATTTAATATTTTTATTATTAAAAAATAGAGGATAAATCCCACGTGTCTACTCGGCATCACCTCTGGCAGCGCAGTCTGAATTTTATGTTATCTCGTATTTTTTTTATCCGTTATTATTTTTTTTTTTTAATTTTTAATATTTAATATTTTTTATAAATAATTTGATACATAAAAAAATAAAAAATAAAATATAAAATATATAGGCGGACAAAAATTTGGACTGCTAATAATATATTCCTTTAATTATACTATAAATGAGAAATAATGGTAATCGGACCAATTTAAAACGAGACTCCAATTGAACATTTAATTAAAGTTCAGGTCTTGAATTAAAATTTATTCCTATTGTATAAAGAATTTAAAATCTAATAAAGTATAGTTAAATATCACATCTAATAAAGTATATCAAATAAATTAAATTTTAATAAAATAAAATAAATTTTAATAATAAATATAAAAAAAAATTAATGGATATAAAAATGGCGTAATTTTCCTTATTTAACATTATAAACAAATCTTATTTTAGATCTCAAAATCTCATTATCTTGACGTTTTATTTAATAAATAATTTTTAAAAAACTTGTATACACATTTACATAATGTGTAAAGAGTATATAAAATCATGATTAATTGATCACTAATCTTTTAATACGGCTGATTAATTAAAATGCTCATGGAATTGGTCGATGAATAATAAAAGATTAACAAGTAAAAAATTATGAAAATTATGTTAGATAAATATGCACCCGTTGAAATCCATTAATTATTGAGAATAATATTCTCGAGTTAGTTAATAATTCGGATCTTCTATTTTATTTAGTGTCTTATTTTTTATTATATATATTTTTTATACATTATATTATTAATAAAAATATTAATTATTAAAATATTTTTAAAAAAATAATATAACACATAGACTAAGAATAAGATATGGCTAGCTAAGAAATTATAGATGGAAGAGTAATTAACTGCTATGAGTCAAACTTTTTCCATCTTTGGAAAGATCAAAGATCAAACGTCTCTCTTTTCTGGTCCCCAAAGCGGGGCCATTGGGCCTCTATGTGCTTGCAACTGGGGAGCATGAAATGCCTTTAAAGGTCTGTGATTAATTAATTATTAGTATAAAATAATATTATTATGTATTAATATTAACAAGTAGGTGTTTAAGAAAAGAAGAGTCTGGACTACTTTGTAAGAAAACAAAAGCGACTAGTGTGGTGTACCAACTGTCTCGGAATGGAGATTTTATGTCAGCAAATGAGCTTTCAGTTGGGTTGCCCATCTCTCATCACTTTCTCTGCCTTTGGATAATTTATTATGCTTCATGACCTTATTGCTATTTTAGCACTATCAAAATTCATGCACACACGAAATTAATTAACAAGTGAGAAAAGGAAAAAGAAAATTGACAAGTGATTATGACACTGTGAATTCAATTTTCATCTCTAACTACTCCTAATAGGGCTTAACTATATATTGGGGTTAGGAGTGACTGTCTAATTTATTATAGTTATATATATATATTTTTAATATTTAGTATGATGCAGAAAATTTTATTTATGATAATATATTTGTACTATAAATTAATAATAGTAAAGATTTATGATCAAGTTAGGAGAAAGCTACTTAACTTGGGTCAAATTTGGCCCTTTATAAATAATAATAATAATAATAATATAGATATAAAATAATAGACACTAAATTTATCTTATTTCATATATCATTCTTCATCTCATATTTTTTTGTATGTTACATATTTTTTTTTAAATATTTTAATTGTTAATTTTTATTTATATATAATTTGACACATTAAAAAATATAAAATAAAAAATAAAATATATAACGAAACAGAAAATATAAATTGCGAAATCACTCATTTACTCTTATTTTATAGCGTTTTGAATTTTTATTATTTTTTATTTTAAATTTTTATATCATTATTAATATAAAAAAATAAATATATAAAAGACAATCGATTAATTATCTTTCACGTGAAACCATATATGGAAGATAATATAGTAGTATATATTTTTTTAAGGTATGAAACATCGTGGTAAAAAAAAATATTTAAGTTTCTCTAACCACCAATTATTGAAATTATTGTCATTCAATAAGTGTTAAAATTTTCTTAATTTGTGATATTTGAGTTATTTTCATCATAAATTAAAAAAAAAAAGTATTGTTTTGTGCCTGCAGAGTTATCACTCTAAAATAGGTTAAAATAGCATATCTTTCAATAAAATTTATTCCATTAATTATATATATGGGTCCAGTAAATAAATAATTATTTAAAATTATTATAAATTTAAATTTTAGTTCTAAATATAAAATTATTAAAAATATATATAATATCCCTCCCTTTAATTTAGGGAGGCTAGAGCATTTCCAACAGTATTTTATTTTAATTAAGAAGTGTCTTTAATATAAAATAGCATATTAATTAATTTTTAAATATGAAAAATATAATTTTTTAAGTCTAATAGACTCTTTAAATTTTAAATTTACTTTTTCAATATAATGATAGCAATATTTAAAAGAATTAATAAATAATATGTATAAAAAATTATAAAATTTAAAATAAAAAGTAAACTTAACTATTTATATGGAGAGTCAAATTTATTTTCTATTTTAAATTTAAATAATAAAAAATTACTAAAATTTTATTTTCTTATTATTTATTTAATATAAAAAATTTGAATCATATAAAAACTTGATTGAAGAAACTCTTATACACAGGTATCCGATCATCATGAACCTAATTTACTGGCAAAAATAAAACTCTTTAAAAAATAATTTCGAATTCGAATTATTTTTTTATTATTTAAAAATGTGATTCACTAAAAATGAATGTAATCTAATAATACTCGCAAAACCCCAAAAAAATACACGTACCCGTATTATAATGAGCTTAGTATAGCACTTGGGTGCCCCAAGTAAGTTTGTTTCCGTAGGTTTCAACCTATAAAAAGAAAAAAATATGTATAATATTTTAAATATTAAATAATTTTAAATTGCTCAAATTAAATCATAAATGTGTGGCATTTTCTTTTTTTTGACGTACGAATAATTTGGCTAAGCTGGAACAAATTGACCAAAAGCAAGACTACATGAGATAGCAATAAAATCCAAATAACAAATCTGCTTTCACTTCCATCGGCTGTCCTGTTAATATTATAGTACATGGACTTAATTGGACAATTGGTTAACAGATGTCAACTATTCATGTAGGGATGTGAATTAGTAGTTGTCAATCAAACTCCCTAAACCTCAATCAAATTATTTTTATTTGATCATTATAAATTAAAATTTCTTTTCAAATTTAGCAAAAGTCAAAAATCTAACCAATAAACATGTAATAAAGATGTAAAAATCAATTCATTCTATTTTTTAATATACCTAAAAATTTTGTATAGATTAAATAGATGATATAATAAAAAAAATAATTTTAGAAATGACAATGAAATAAATATTATCATACTCGAATTTATCTTGTCATCAAAATTTTATATTTATTTTGTTTTAGGTACGAGGCAGGTAAACGAATATATTTATTTATTCGATTAATTTATATTTTAATATCAATTTATCAATATTAAAATTTAAAAAATTAAATAACATCATACATCTATCCAATCCAACATACAATATTTATAAATACACAAACAAAAAATTATCAATTTCAATACAAAATATAAGGACAACATGAGATTATGAGAAAGATTTTGACAACACATGATTAGACCATATGCTGATTTATTCAATGCAAGAAACGGTACATGCCGCCTCTTAATTTTTAAAAAATTTTAATATAAAATTATTATTTAATTTTTAAAATTAATTAAATAATTTTTTTATTTTGAAAAATT
This sequence comes from Aleurites moluccanus, assembly GCA_948193065.1. Taxonomy (NCBI): domain Eukaryota; kingdom Viridiplantae; phylum Streptophyta; class Magnoliopsida; order Malpighiales; family Euphorbiaceae; genus Aleurites; species Aleurites moluccanus. The sequence continues at coordinate 18,416 of CANXYC010773183.1, read as the reverse complement.
ATTTTTTTAATTTCTAATAACATATTAATTAATTATATATTTTTTTATTTTTTTTTATTTTTTGACTCTTTAATTTTTAAATTTTTTTAAGATAAATTACTATTTAATTTCTGAAATTTACTAAAATTAATAAAATAGTATTTCTATTTTGAAAAATTAATTTTTTATTTCCTAATTCATAGTGCTCCTTCCAAAATTTTTTTTTTTCTAAATACGAGGAGTTTTCCCCTTCTAAAAATTTATGTGTCCGCCACTAGACTAATTAAATTTTCCTATTTTAATTTATCTCAACCGTTAGTGGTCAAATGCACAGCATGAAAAAAACATAAAGAAGTACAAAAGAGAGAGAGATTGTAATTGGAAGAACTTTGATACCTTAAAATACAAGTTAAGGGGCACTCAGTTGCTAACATGGTCTGCTGCTGGAAATTCATAGACCCATGAAAAGGAAAGAATCCTTATAACTACCAGAAAGTAACCTACTAAAATAAACTTGGCGGAGCAATATGATTATGCAAAGTATGCTGTATTCTTTAATTGGTAAACTCCAAATGCTAATTTTAGTGCAATAAAAAGAATTATTTCAGTTAGATGATGATGATGATGAGGTCGCCGGCTAATGATAAATATTTTTATGATAATTTGTATCCGCCCATTATTAAATAGTATGAATAAAATTTAATCTATTAAGATCGGATCAACGAATATACTAATTAAATTGAGTAAAATTATCATCACTATATAATTTCAATATTAATTTTTTTCTCATTAAAAAATTATGAATATTATGGTCAGCCAAATGATGTGGTGGTACTTTCTCTTGCAAGACAAGGCATGAAATGTTTAGAACACGACAAGTGGGATTGTATATCCATTTTAACAGTTGATTAAAGCAAAAGAGGATATGATAAATCTGGATTAAGCATCAATAATTGATAAATATTTTTCAATTTTTCGATAGACTTCAATATTCAAGTAACTGGAAATGAAAAAAAAATAAAAAATATTACACTGAAAGAGTTTTTACTAAAACTCTCCGTTACTTAAATTAGTTTTTATTAAATGAGTTTTCATTTTGAAAAAGAAACGATACATTGAATAATAGAAATTGATTACAGAAGATATCTTATGTACTTTCCTTTTATAGAGAAAAGTATATGGTCATTGATGATTTAACGGCGCCATTATTCTCAAAGATCTGAAGTGGATGACACGTGTTAATTAAAATATTTTGTTGTTAAACTATTTAGGCCTAATATATTATGAGTTTCTTATGCAAGACTTGAATCCTTCTTGGTTACTTTTGTTGCTTTATGTCATGGCTATACAAAAATTCATTAAATCAAATCGATTTATTTTAATTTAAATAAAAAATTATAATTTATATTATTTTATAATTAATTATTATTTTAAAATTTTATAAATTAAATTTTTTATTTAATTTTAATTTTAAAAAATAAAAATTTAGTTAAACCGAACCAAACTGATTATATATATATATATTTTGGTGTGAGGTTATATTTTTTTAGATATGTACTTTTATAATATTAAAAATATTGTTTAAAATAGGTCATTAAGATTTTATTAATATTATGGTAGTTGTTATTTTTTTTTATATTGTTAATTTTTTATTTTTTATATCGGTTATACTTATTAAAATTATCATGCAAATTAATAGTATTGTTAAAATAAATATTAATTGGAGAGTTGATTGTTATTTTAACAAATTAATAATATTAATTATAGAATTGGAGAGTCGTACTTTTATTTTATATGTAGTTTGAGAGTTATTTTTTAAAATAATGTAATAATTTTCTAATTTTTTAAAATATAATTTTATTTTAATATTTGTTAAATTTTTATAGTCTTTTCAAATTTTTTATTTTATTTATTTATTACTTATGCCAAATCTTTTAAATTGACTATTCAAATCAAATTCAAATAGCTTTGGTTTGAATATTTTTTAATATTATTTAGTTTGGTTGTTGAAATAGTTTTAGTTTGAATATTTTTTAACATTATTTAGTTTGGTTGAGGGTTAATTAATAAAAAATATTTTAAATCGATTAAAACAGTCATAATTGGAACCAAATTAATATCCTCAATATTGCCTGTGAATTAAATTGCTTATTAGTTATTATGGATAGAATCTCTTTATTTTCTTCTTTGGTTTTGGTTTCCATCTAATCACCTAATCTTTGCTCCATTGAATGCTTGAACCAAATCATGACATCTTGGCCTTTTTCTCTAGCTTTCTATATGTACTGAACCAATGAGTTTTTGTATCGAATAAAATGGTCGTCAATACCCACTCATGATGATAATTTGGATGTGAGTGTTATCACAAATGATAGTATATATTTTTTCATGTTAACGTAACATTATTTTAAAATTAAATATCAACATCATTTACTTCTATCATATTGTGATCTTTTGTCAATATATGAATATTTATTAGGACACAGAATCTTATAAAATTTTACCATTCAGTAATTTTCAATACTCAAATTCATTCTAAATTAGCGAATCATATCAATAATTTTTTTTTTTTTAATTCGAATGTTATATTAGTATGGCTTTATATCTAATATATTTTAAATACAATTAAGATCAATTCATAAATTTATGTGTTAAATATTTGATAAAATCGGAAAAAAAAAAATAATAAAACTAAAAGAACTCGCGAAAAGTAAAATTTATAAAGTCATTAGGTTTTTTTTTTCCCTAAGATACTATTCATTAGTATATAATATCAAAAAATAATAAAATTACTATCTTTAAAAAATATATTGAAATCCCCGCAACCCCTTGAGTGGAAATCTTATTAGCCATTTGGTGATTTCGGAAAGAGTTCAATTCTTGAGAGATTTTGTTTATGAACTTATCAAAGAATATATTTATGGGTTTAATATCACATTTTAAATAAAAGTTTTAAGAATTTTTTTTAAAAATAGTGAAAAAAATAAAAAATATTTTATTTTTATTGTTAGAATTTTTTTTTTAAAATATTACATATCTAAAAATATTTTTCTAAAAATAATATATATCTAAAAATATTTTTTCAAAAATACGACGTATACTAAATATATATTAAAAATATATTATACATATACTAAAAAATAATAATAAAAAAAAATAACTGTAAAATTAAAAAAAAATATTTATGTAATATTCTCAAGTTTTAATATATTAATTTTTTAATTACATATTATTCATTAAATTCATCTATTTTCAATATAAAATTACACTAACACTTAAAATTTCAACAATAAATAATTTATTTTTTTTATTGAATGAGTGATTGTAACCAATTTAATTTTACCAATCATTAAATCTATAAATACCTTGGAGATAACACATAATGTGAGATGAATTATTGTTTTGAGATTATAAATAAATTAATTAAAAACAAAACAATTATACAATAGAATAATAATAATAATAATAATTAATTAGGATGTGGTCCAATATTTCATATCATCATTATCACATATCCTACTCTACCGCTCCAAAATATACAGGAAGATAAGATATTTTGAGTGCATCTATTTGTTGTAGCGCACATGCATCTGCATAATAAAGGTGTGCATATTGGAATACATTTTATATTATAATAAAGGCTTATAATTATATATCCTCTATTATCTATACTAAATGTTTAATAATTTTACACATATTTATAAAAATGTAATAATTATTTTTTTTTTAATTTTTATATAATTTATTACTTTGAATGATGGTTAAAAAAAGAAATAATTAATTAAAAAAAATAAAAGTAAAATTTATGTAAAGAAATATATGTTTTAAGTGCAAGACATTATTCGCTTATTAATGGACAAAATAATTGATAAATTAATATAATATAATATACCATAAACTATACACCTGTAAAGTCCATAAATATTTATTAAAGTTTTTTTTTATAGAATAATTTAATTTAAAGTTAATATACGCATAATATGAAGAGCTTGGGGTCCAGCATTACTGTAGACCTTCATGTATTAAATGAAAATAATAAATATTGCCCATTTCTGAATTAGAAGTATTTAATAAAATTGTACAACTATAAGCAAGAATATTTTAGAAATAAGTACGAAAGTAATTTAAATTTTTTATTTTATTATGCGTTTTATTTTATATAAAAAATATTAATAATTAAAAAATTTTAAAATAAAATAATATAATGCGTAAAAAAAAATAAAAAATATAAAAAAAAAATCTGAAAATAAAATAAAATATGAAACACACTTCTAGACAGATTGGAAAAAGAAGAATAGGAGAGGGGGTAATATAACAATTATGAGATTGCGTGTGTGTCTGTGGGGGCTAGCATTGACAATATTAAAATAAAAAATTCTGGTGACTGAATGCAACTTGTCAAGCATTAAATTTAAATATTTATTTATTTCAAATAAATCATTATTTTTTGCACAATGAAATCGAGTTTTATATTTTATTTGGATTTAAAGATGGTGATTCAAGAAAGATACTCCTAAAGTCATAATTAGGCTTAATTAGTACAAACAGTAATTAAAGATTCCCAAATCCCTACGTTAAGTTTGGTGAGATTTCATTGTTGGAGTGGCTGGGCATTGATACTCAAGGAGCAGGACTATTGCTACTGATCATCACCTAAAAAGCTTATTTATTTGTCGTCAAAGCTGGGAGCATAGTTGCAGAGTAACGATGATGCAAACCATAAAAATTTGGAACAAGTAGAAGAAGAAGAAGCGAGTGAGCTCACAAGAGCATGAATGAACACGTGTTGTCAAAATACATCTTGATTATGTTAATAATTCAATGATAAAAATTCTTCCTCACAAGGCAAAACAACATTAGGAGTCAGAATTCTTACATCTCATAAAAAAACTAACCACCTTCTCTTTCAACTTTTTTTATTAATCTTTTTTATAAAAATATTATTAAATTTATAACTGTATCGATAGTTTGCTTGTCATTGTGGTATAATCGTAATTAATTGATGTGGAAAAATAAATTTTAATATGTATATGAAATTTTGAATATAATAATGTCAAGTTTGCAATAATAGAATGAAAACTCAACTCATTTTATAAAGAGTTTAGTTTTGAGGTTTTCAAACAAAAATAGTTCTTTCTAATTGAAAAAAAAAAAAATTAGAGTTTGGCTAGCTGAAAATGTTGATGATGAAATCTGAGAGAGATCAAACAAGACATTTATGAGTTGTATAGTTAGAGATTATAAGTGCTGTTTGTTGGGTGTTTATGCAAAATTATGAACTATTAATAGTTTACAAAAACTGAACTCCAATTTTAATTGAGGATTGATGAGAATTAAAGAAATAAATTTCTAACTTAACTATTAAATTTATAAAAAGATACGCGAATCAAGTAGTCCATATTTTAACAGGAGCAGCTGATTTTATGTTAGAACACAATAGTTGGAGTTTTGCTTCCCTTATGTTGTTGAATATTCTAGTTTATGTTGAATATTCTAGTTTATGATATCCATTAATAATATTGTCTTATTTTTTTTTTTAAAAATAAAAATAAAAATCACATTATCAAATATATCTAACCGTAATGGGCTATAATAGTAGTTTTGCGGATATCTATTGGAGTTATGGGCTAATATGGATAAGGCCAATTCTCCGTTAAGCCCACTTTAAAGCATAAAAGGGTCCAACTAAAAACGACAGAGTTTCCAATAAAGCCCAGTTCAGCTGAGAGAGGTCCAGAAAGATCAGTAAAATAACTTTATTACTGAGTGTCAAGCATTAATTAATTAAAATCTTATTCCATAATAATTTATGAATTTTAATGACAAAGATTAGGACTAGCAAATAGCAATCCCAGACTAAAGTATAACCCAGCGATAAGTGTATATTTTCCTCGTTAATATATTCATGATTAATTTTCATCTATACTCGAAAAAAGAAAAAGAAAAAAAAAGCAAATAGTAATCAACTCTCACCTCGAGATGCAGTGAGCAGTGAGTTCACATCGGAGAAGGCGGTGCCACTGCCATTTATATTTTCTATTTTAATTTTGCACTTCCCTTTCTTAAGCCTTAAGTCAATGGGGATGGGTTGTGTATTATATATAAATATTTACACATATAATCTCAAATAACTGAAGCCATGGCCCATGTGGGCTGACATAAAATAAGGAAGAGCACTTGAAACTCAACCAACTCGCAGATACTTTCAGATAATTATCACATACTTTATTAAGTCTTGGATCTATCTAAGATACACTTCTATTTATATTGACATTTAAAATAATACAAGAAAATTAATTAAATAATTAATAATTATAGATCTGGTTTAGTACTGTTACAAATTGCAATTTGTGTTTAATTATTAGTTAAGGAATTGCATGCCCAAATTTCTTACAATCCACTAACGATTTCTGACATCCACCTTGACAAAAGAAAAAGGTGTCAGGGCATCTGTATAAACAATTATCCACCAGGCTCACATTAACAGAACCCGGCTTTAAACCCATTAAAGGAACCGGAATTGGCCCGAACAAGTAGTTCCCACCCAATAACAGTCTCTGAAACGACGACGTATGAGCCTGGGGAACAGCCGCTTTGACAGCATACTGGGTTGGTACCATTCCTGTAAATTTGTTGTGCTCCAATGTTAAAGCACACAACCTTGGCATGGAACCTAGAAAAGCTGGTAATAATCCTCGAAGATTATTATAACTTAAATCAAGAGCTATTAGATTACTAGTGAAACCCATTGTCCCTGGAACTTGTAAGAATGTGAAGTTGTTGTGAGACAGAGTAAGTTGTTGAAGGCTACGATGGTTAAAAAGAATTGATAGTATTGGCCCGGTTAATTGGTTGTGGCTAAGATCTAAAACCTGCAAGTATTCCAAATCATCCAAATTATCAGGTAAGTTTCCTTGTAAGCTGTTGTTTCGCATCGAGAGCTCGACAATGGACATTGGCAATGTTGATGGCAGTTGCCCAGAGAAATGATTATCACTAGCATCAACAAAGTACAAGTCTTTTAGTATATGAAGATCAGGAAACTCACCAGAGAAATTATTTTCTTGGATTTCGAGTCTTTTTAAGCTTACGAGAGAACTAAAGCTTGATGGTAAAGGTCCATGAAAATGATTATTATCGAGATAGAGCTCTTCAAGATGGGAAAGAAACCCGAGGGAGATTGGTACTTTGCCAGAGAGACAGTTATTGGAGAGACTGAGGCGACGAAGGCGACTGAGATGGGCGAGAGATAGAGGGATGGAGCCAGAGAAGGAGTTATCAGAGATGTCAAGAATTTGTAAAAAAGGGAGGTTCCAGCTAGTAGAAGAAAGTGAACCAGAGTAACCTGCAGGGTCAAGAGTGATCTCAGTGATTCGGAATGAACCGGAGACAATTTGGTCGCACCTGAACCCACAGGTGAATTTGTCACTGAAAATGTTGTCGCATGGGTCCAATGAGAAGTCCCATGAACTAAGACATGATGCAGAAGCTATAGAGTTGGGGTGCACTCCATTCTTTAGATCATTGAGCACTCGTATGTCTCCATGGTAAGTCCTTGAATCTACTGCTCCAAGCAACAATTCAAAGAATATAACCACACAAAGATTGACAATGGCACTATGTTTTGGCATATCTACAGAAGTGAGATATGGTGGAAATGGACCTTTGAATTAATGCAGGGAAGCAGAGGCAGTTGCCGTATGTGTAAAAGTACTTGGATTGTGCCGTACGATTTGGGATTTTATTGCGGACTCCAGGCTAGAGATGTACTCTACTCAGGGACCCACTTGAGTTTTGGAGTCAACAAGTTTTTACTCGAGAAGCAAAATAGCTGCATGAATTCAACTTAAGTTAGCTGTTGAGATTTAAGATGGTTAGTTTTGGCTGTGTTAAACGTATTGCTACATAGTGGAAACCCAATTCCATTGTTTCAATAGTTGTAATCTTGTTTAATATTAATAAACTTTAAAACTTGTTCGCGTTTTAATGAAAATGAAGAGAAAAAAAAAAGAAAGAAAATTATATTAATTTCTTTTGTTTGGTTATTTAAAAAAAAAGAAAAGAAAAAAAAGAGAAGAAATAAGTTTGAAGAAAAAAAAATTTTCTCTTTATTTAAAAAAAAATAGAGAGATTAAAAGTTTAAAAGATATGAGAAATGAAAATGATAAGAATATCATTTCTTCACTTTTGTTATTTTTTTTTTATAAAATTAGAATAATAAATTTATATTCATTTCATCCATTCTACAAAATTCTGCAAATAGAAGATTCAAATACAAAGAAAATTAAAATTCTTTTTTTATTTTATCTCCATTTTTCTTATTTAATTTATCCAGGTCATGCACCAGATAAAGTGTCTATAGAATACGTTTACAAAATATAAAAATTGATTTTTTTTTTATATCGAATCCCTAAACATTTTCTTTTGTACTGAATATAAAAAATATAAAGACCTAAATGAGTTGATGAATTTTCACAACAATTTTATGGAAGAAATGATTGATAATGAATTTCCTTTCTTTTTCTTCTTCGTTATTCTCATACTTGCTAGATCGTTCAAATTTTTATTGGTTTATTAAATATTATAAATTTCATTGTCATCACCAGAAATTCATGGCTCCTCTGCAATTGTATCCAAGAAACACATTACAAAATGTTTTCAAATCCATCTCAACAGCCTAACAACTAGCTCTCCCACAAATATTAGCAAATCCTCTATAAATTGCTACAGTAATTCGACAACAGAAACAATTGGAAAGTCAATAACTCGTGCAGTTACCATGTAGAATTGCCTACTCTCCAACAAGGGATGTAATTTGGGTTCTATTTTATTCTAGACCTCAAAAACACTGTTATTATACCATGGGAGAGGCAGCCTACTCTCCAACAAGGGATGTAATTTGGGTTCTATTTTATTCTAGACCTCGAAAACACTGTTATTATGCCATGGGATAGGCAGGCAAAGTATTGTTGATGATAATGCTTTTGTTACCAATAACCCTATTTGCAAAAAGTTGACAATAAATGTCCTGCTGTATTGAAAATTTTTCTTCATACGTGAAAAGGCATCGGTCCTTTATCAACAGCACTAGTCATACATACAAGGGATGAACATAGCTTACACAAAAAAGATCCAGAAAGTGCAGGAAAAAAAATGAGCACCTTCTGATGACATCTCAATTCATTGTCTTTCTGTCTCCTCAGTTTGGTTCTTCTGGGCTGCGCTGTCCAGATACTGCTGCACACACGTTTTGTTTGACTCGAATATGAAAGGCATGCCCCTTATCTGCAAATTCACCAATGCCGCGAGAGTTCAAAAACTTTTTGAGGAAATATTATAATTTATTAAGACATGCACTTAAAACATACAAACGCTAATTCTGCTAGGCTTCTAAAATAAAATATATTAAACTTTTTTTTCAGACATTATCATAAACACGATAGCATTGTACCATCAAACCTAGAAACCTATGATAGTCTGATGATGGCCAATTATACAGTTGTAAACAATTGAGCAGTTGACACATTAAAGATACTATAGTACTCTACTTAAATGAACCCACTGAAAAATTTTAGTTGGCCCCAAGTGCAAAGAAATTGAGAAATGGCAGTTTGGAAGAGTATGGTAGAAAAGAATGGCACGGATGAACATTCCAAATATACTATGGAAACAATTTCATAGAACAACCTCGTCCCTAATTGAAATGATACACAAGAAATAAACAAAATCATGGTTAATGGTATAAAAATGAATTAATTACCCTTTCTAAAGATGTAGAAGTGCTTGAAAGAAAGGCTTTCTCATATATAACTAATAACCTTGGCTTTTAGGGGAAAAAAAGAAGGCCTTGGCTTTTAGGGGAAAAAAAGAAGGTGGGACTCAGTTAATTCTGCTCCCACCAAAATTTTAAACATGAGTAACCACAATAAAGGGCTATTCTTGACATTGGAAAACCAGTTGCACAATGCTAACAGGTTACTGCAGGCTTGGGGTATTTAACAGAAAAAGGTTCAACACTGACAATTTTGACCAGATAATGAGTATAGATTATACAAGGGTACGAGATCAATGTCTATTGTACCATGCATGAATGATGCTAATTCTTAAGAAAGGTATGCAGGAAAAAACCTCAATCAAACAACTGGAAGTAAGGTTTAGACTCTGTCCAGAGGCTATTTCCTTGTCATTCACAGATATAGAAAATTTGCCAAGATTTTTCAGATGGAAAGATCCACTTTTGTCCAAATTTATAGTTGCCTGCACAAATAAAACAATAAAGAAAATGTTAGAATGTGAGTCAGATCCATTAGCAACCAGAGCAAGAGTTAGCCATTTCGAAGTCAATCACAGTGAGAGAGAGAGACAGATTCCCTTGCACTAGTAGCATGAAATGTACTCCTCAGTGAGCTAACAGAGAAAGGTACAAGTAAATGACAAAGCAGTTTATCAGGCACAAAGCAGGATGTGCCTCATATAGCTAAAAGAAACCAAAGAGAGAAACTTCCAATGTTCATACCAGCAACATATAAAATGCAAAATTCTTGATATTTTTGGATTTTAGTAATACAGGTCAATCATTAGCCAAGCCATCTTCAACATAAATTTTTCCTCCCACATTTTCCTGTTAAGTAATTTATTAGCCCGTAAAGCCAACTGTGGCAAAGCTTTGACTTTGATACTCAATTCGTCCACTACAATTAAAAAGAGTTGGTAAGGGGTAATACATGTGGAATCAATCTCAGCCTCTACTGAATCCTAACAAGCACAGAACACTTTCCTATGATAGATTTTATTGATAGTTAGATACTGACAAAGTGCTTGAAGCAGACAAAATAGTCCTTCAAGCATTAAAACCCAAAACAACACTAGGTTTCAGCCTGTCCATTTCCAGCAAAAAAAATACTTTAAAGCTATTTTATAAACAATAAGGCTTTACCTATAACTTGAGAACTGAGAACCAAAATGATATACTCCTAAGGGTGGTCTTTTTGCCATACTGGAATCTTATTGCTATATCCCAAGGATGATCTTACTGCCAAATAAACAATTGGTGTTACTGTTAGAAGCAACAAATATTCTCCTCCAGCAATAGAGGGGCTCTGTGTCAACATGAGCACTTTAGCCAAGTGCCGAGTCTGTGCAGCATAACTTGTATGATGATATCAGTACCAATTTAGGACATTCTGCAATTAGGAACTTCCTTTTCCAGACAAGAATTTCCAAACTTTCTTTGAAATTTGGTCTATTTTTATGCATGAAATATGAGAAATTTATCTATTGTTATAATACAACAACAAATCAAAATAACGAAGCTCATCTCAATTATCAAAAGAAGAAAGAAATTATAAATTAAGTGAATAAAATAGGGAAAAATCAAGAGAAAGTGAAAATATGACTAATGAAACCTGAAGATTCCAGGAGAGAGAAGAAAAAGAAAGAAAAAGGAAAACAAGGCACAATGTCATAATAAACTGACACTGACAAAGCAAACCTCACCTGCCGACGAGATATTTTATTTGCACGGCCTTCCCTCCCCAAGTCGATGTCGACAATAACATCTTCTGTTGCTCTCCCAAGCAAAACCTGTGCAGTCACAGAATGAGATATGCAACTTAAGAAATTAAGTTCTAAGAGCAAGGAAGAAGAAGAAGGTGGGGAGGAAGTGGTCATAATCAGGTTGCATAAGATTCAAATATGACTAACAGAACATAGATGGTTACTCCCAACTACTACACCATGAGCATTTGTTTCTCTGCAAACTAATATCACAAATAACACAATCATTTAAAATTAGATGGGCTACCAAAAAGATCATGCAGATGGACAGTTAATTCAAATAAGACTTATGCACCTACTAATGGCTTTACAGATGGAGATAATTATTTGAAAGGGTACCAAGTTGAGAATCTTGAGATAACTAATGATCAACACCAAATAGTTTAAGTTATTAATCAAATTTGTTGCTTTCAGATACCTCAGGTTTCTTAATGTAATGCTTTGAACGGCGGCCATATAAAACAGCAAATGCTCCCTGAGATACAACGGCTCTTTGCATATAAGCATAAGCACCCTGCTCTAGCCTAATGATTACCTTCTTCATGTCCTCATGCTGAAATCTTGAGACTGCAAATAATGAATTAAGATTCACATGGGGATGCCAACAGACTAAGCTGCTCATGTGCACTGAGCATACAGACGCATACACACAGCTGGTGATAAGATGAATATTGGGCAGACTCTTTCTTACCTTCCTCACTGGAATATAAATCCTGGTCTTCTGGATCTAAGTCCATATCAAGTATCTGACAATATAGAAAGTGAGAAAATTTATGAAGGAGAAGGGAATTTGAAAAAAAGAAAAAAAAAAATCAAGAATCAATGTTAAGAGAAACATATATATATACGAAAAAAAAAGCTCATCTTCTGGAAAATTAGTATAAAGCTTACCATTGCTTCAATATCTGAAAAATAGGGTACATCATTATCACTTTCTATAGGTGGATCTTCTGGATCTGACAATCGTTGGTTTACCACTGGTTCAGAGGGAGTTATATCTAAGGACACCAATTTAGCATGTGATGCCTGTGGATTTTGAATTCTTGCTGCGGAACCTAGATCCTGTTTAGCATCACTAGCATTTGTCTGGGGATAAGACTTACAGCCATCGGGAGCAACAGCAGGCTCCTCTATTGCAGAATCAGATTGATTATGACTAAAATGCTTCACTGGCATAACTTCTGGAGTTTCTTCCTTTTGCTTAGCAGGAACAAGAGTTTCTTTAGTGGCATTTGCTGAATTAATTTGAGATGAACCACCATAAACAATATCCACATTCCTGTGACTGGAGCCACTACTAGGCAAGTCGAATTTAACCCCAAGATTACCAACAGGATGAAAAGAGCCAATTTCTGGCATTACCTGTGATCTTATCACCTGAGAAGATGCATGGGATTGGCCAGCATTTTCTAGATCTCTCTGCATCAGTGCTGGACCTCCTTCAGAAGCTTTTAGATTGAGTAATTCCTTTACAGTCAAAGAATCTGGCTTAGAAGCATCATGAAAATTCCGTCGTGCTACAGAAGAAAATGATATTGGTCGCAAGTGATTTGTAAAGACAACATCATCATTGCATGGTATCTCTGGATCCTCAGTGTTTAATGTGCAGACAATAACTCCAGTACTCAGGTCATGAAATTGAGGGTTTGAAGTTGATGCAGATGTAAGGAATTGAACCTCCAAATCTCCAACTACATCACCACTGTGGTGAGACCCCCAATCTTCGTCCAACTCTCCACAACTTGCAATAGATTTATTTGTAAGATAATCTGGAGTTACAGATGATTCTGGTTCGGTTATATTCAGCATGTGATCTTGATTGGCATCATTTGGTGAACTCAGCAAAAGTGAACTTAGACCATCATAGTAAGACTTATCAATTGCATCTTTCCCATCAACATCTGTGAATAGAAGTTCTTCCTCATTTGTGAAATTCAAAAGAGAATTGGAAAGCTCAGCAAGATAACCTTCTGCACTGGCAGTTACAATTTTCATCTCCTCACTTCGTATTTCTAGTTTTAAGTTGGAGTCTCTATGGATGTCATATTCTGAAAGGCAAGTATTCTTAGCATCACCACCACCACCAAGCGAAAATGTGTCTCCCGTGTGCATATTAACTGGAATACTTGGTGGGGAAACACCCTCAACTGTCCTCCATATTGGCATTTCAGGAAGCGGGGATGGGTACTCCAAGTTATGAAATGATACAGAACATTCTGGAATTGGAGAACTAAAGACATGGCCTGCATCAAACTTAGAGCATCCATGAACCTGGTCACCATTTGCTGCAAATTCTTTAGGTCCACTGAATTCCTCAATCACAGATCCATTAGTGTGCGACATATTCTCTCCATGTATATGTGGAATCTCTTTATGTACATTGTCTTGCTCCATTGGATAATCGTCCTGGACTATGTTCTGGAATTGTGGATGAAAGGCAAGTGAAGTAGCATTATCCCCAATTTGTGGAAAGGGATGATGCATGATATCCAGATTAGATTCCTGAAGTCCAAAACGATCTGAAACTGGATCTCCAAGTATACAATTCCCAGAGAAAGGCTCTTCTTCATTTCCCATGTAATTGCTATCAGTGGGTGCAATGAAATAACTCAAATCCATGGTGTTAAATGACTTGTTGCAAATTCTTTTATGCAGAGAGTAGTAACAACTACGCACACTTTCAGCTTTTCTTTTCCCAGCAACACATTTGTTTTCTTTTGAATTCCCTGCTCTACTAAATTTTGATGGAAGAGTTGATGAAGAACGCTCTAACTCAATCATGTGAAAAGCAGCCTCCGCAGAAACAATTGGGTCATAAAGGAGAGAATTCCATCGTTCTTGTAGTTCTCGAACAGTGAATTTTCGAGAAAATTGTACCGCACCTTTAGCAAGTGATTCCAAGGAAGCACCAGCCTGAAATCAGAAAAAAGAAACAAATCATCAGCTAATATTAGGAAAAAAAATGTAATGGACAGGCCAAATGAAACAAAAGCCATGAAACTCAATTAATTGATGCAAATTTCACAATAATAGCAAGCCACCCCCCACCATCCCAAAAAGAAAGATGTAAAGGAAAACAAATCAGAGAAAACACAATTTGCACCAATTAGTAAAATATTTTCATGTCTCTGACTTGCTCATATCTTTGTTCAGTCTTAATAGGCATAACATATGAAATGGGCTAAAATCTGTTTGCTACTACTATCCCTAAATACACAGTCTAGTGATGATAGAAATATCAAACATGTCAATGAAAAGCAAGAAATCAGATCCAGGTAAAATACTGCATAGAAAAATAACTATTAACTGTCATTTAGTAAGTAATCTCAACCTTCCTATTTGCAATAAAGTTGACATTTATGTGCAAAAGAGTGAATTTCTCCAGTTCTCAAAAAAGGCCTATCTGAAAACTGCCGCAGGAACCTTATCACACAAGTTGTCCAATGAGTTCCATTGTATTCTAAGTAATCCTTTTCATTGCATGAAGGTTATGTTAGTTGTTATATTAATGATTGTAAAAGTATAACAGTAGTAGCATATAGACAGAAGTAGGAAAATGAAATACAGTTCTCTCTACATGCCTCAAATTCCCTATTTAAAGTGCTAATATAAGAATGGCATGTCTATTATAGAATGAAGTATACATCTCTGCACTTACGTCAATTGGTCATTGCCACCACACTGCTTTGTAATCTTTTGCACTAGCTTTTGAAGGATTTCCATCTTCAAATGCTATTAGAATTGCATTAAAATTTTTAAAAAACCTGGTGTCAAAAATATATACAACAAGAAGCATAAAAAAGATTCTTATTAATGTTTTTCCTAAATTAATTTGGCCATATTATGACAAAAATGGTGTGATTGCCACCAGAACTCACTTGCTTTAAGGACTAAATTCAACAATTACCAATTAGCCAGCTATGTTAATCTTGATAGCACAGCAGAGCAAAATGTATTAAGCTTTTCAACATTTTTATGTTTGAAATACTGTAAGAAACATACTGCTTTCTCTAAATTTTCTTGAACAATTTGCTGAAAGCTTGAGCCAATGGATTCTTGCATTTGCATGGAACAAATACAAACTCATAGACACGTGATTCTCAATATTGTTGATATACAAGCACAGACCTAGATTTGTTTTCCTATAAAAGAGATGCAAGCAACTTAATTTGTGCAGACTCACGTGCCGAATTAAGATTTCAAATGTAACTTCCCCATTTACATGTGAGATCTTTAGTTAAACCAACTTGCTATATCTTTTTCAATTCCCAAATCACTGCTTTCACACATTAATAGAAAAAGAAAAATCATGAATATGTTCACTACAGACAGACAAAAACTAAGGGTATCTCCAAAGTTGACATTTGACACTTTCTAAATACTGCATCCTGACAATCATACACAAACCAATGTATCATACTAAATACTGCATCCAAAAATTCAGCCATAAACCCCGGGGCGGACCACCATGGACGCTTGGGGGGTGCATTGCCCCCCCACCCCCCCCCCCACCCCCCCCAAGTTTTCCAAACTTAGTTATTATATATATAAATAATTTTTAATATATTTTTAAAATATGATATATTGGCCCCCTCAAAATTTTTAAATATTATATTAGTCTTCTCAAGTTTTTAAAATTAATTTTTATATCTATATATTTTTAAACATATATCATATTGGCCCCTCAAATTTTTTGAAATTTTCATTTTAAGTTACATATTTTTTGAAATATATATACTGCCTTAAATTTTTAAAATTTTATTTGTTATCAATGTATTATTATATTTATATATAAATAAATATTTTACAATATAATAATAATACTAAAAATTTTAAATTTTTTTAAATTGATCTTAAAAATTTAAATTTTTTTTTTGTCCACAATTATTTTAGCTCCCCAATCCTTAGAGTCTAGTTTCGCCCCTTCATAAACCCACTTAACATTTCAAATAATGCAGCCTGATATTTGTGTAAATTCTCCAGCCCAGTAAAAACAAATGTGAATTAGACTACTGTATATACAATGCCTAATACAGGACACCTATCAATCAATGACAGGTGTCACAATTCCATACCTTTTGCCACCACCACAACATACTCGTAGCCGCAAACTATCTAATATGGGTCAAATTCCTTGATTTCATACCTAAGAGTTATGAAGTGTCCATGATAGGCATCTTATGAATACATGCCATATTCAATGCTTGCTAGAAAAAGCCCCATCTAGCATGCATAAAATTCCTTGATTCTCAACCTCGATATGGAGAATCTTTTACTAGCAATCCTCATATAACTCAATCACATATATAGGCATCACATGGAAGCTTTAGAGGTGATGAACAGGGGAACTTAACAGCGAAGGAAATGAATGGTTTTATGTAAAGGAAGGTTAATTAACTTTTCTTAGTTTGGGAGTTTTAAAAAGACTAGGATCTTACATTACACCCTTTAACCCCAAGTTTGGGGTTTAAGAAAAATGAGAATTAGGAGGTCTGTGGATACCAGTATTTCCATTAACTTCACCTTCCATTCTGAAGTCTGAAATAAACTCTCAAACAAGATTAGGAGGTTCAACCCTTTAACCCCCTCTAATCCAATCCCATGCATGTGCAAAACAAAAGGAACCAAGTCAAGAAGAGAAACATATATAGTAAGCAATAAATTATAGATTTATTCTCTGCATGTCAAGAAATTCAAAAAAAGAAATGCAGCAAAAAAAAAAAAAAAAAAAGGATTTCCCCTAAATTTCCGGTCACCCGTAGAGAGAATCAGTTCAATAATGAGACCAAGATTCTTTCCAAATTAATTACCTTCAACCCCCAACCCCCGGGAAAAATAACAAAAAAAAAACGCATAATCACAATCCAATTCCTATGACAAACAATCCCAAATCTTTGAAAAAGCAACTTGAAATTGAAGAAGCAGTTAACGAATTGGTGAGAAATAGAAATTACCTCAACAGCATTCTTTAACAAAAAATCATCCTCAGGTATCCAAGGAGATAAAGGAGCTAGAGCTCCCATGACTATAAACCCAACAACTTCACTCTCTTTAAGTTTGTCTGTTAAAGCAGAGGGTGGGGTTTAAGAGAAAAAGAAATTAACAAAAAAATGAAAGAAAAAGGAAAACAATAGCACGACACGAACCGAGAAAGAGAGAGAGAGCTTTTTTATGTGAAACGTGGACAAGGAAGGATTCGGTTTCGGTGGCGTATCAGGTCTCAGGTGAGGTGACCGGTGATTTCATACAAAGTCTGTAAAATCGTTGTCGAGATAGGGCACGTGCTCATAAAACCATAACCAAAATTTCCTTTCTCAGTGATTTTCTCAGGTGACGGCAAGTGGGAAACTTTGCTTTGCTATGCGTCGCGGGGCGGTTTACTTGGGTTGACCTTTGACCAAAAATTTATAAAATTGTTTTTTTTTTAAGTTATTATTCCCACATTTTGGAAAAGATTAATGATTTTTATTGAATTTTTTTTTAGGGATAATTTACAATTTTGATCCTACCGTTTAGCTCTACGAGTATATTGATTCTTAATATTTTTTAAGGTACAATTTTAACTCTAATATTATTAAAATCTATAATTTCGACCCTTTTAACCGTTGATTTCTGTCCCTGGGTTCCACAAGGATTAAATTATTCCCTAAAATTTTATTTATTTACAAAAAAAATATTTTTTTAAATTAAATATATAAAAAAAAATTAATAACTAAATAAAAATTAATTATTTTATTTAATTAAAATTAAAATAAATATCATTTTTAATTTAAAATTACTTTTTATTAAATTAAAATAATTAATTTTTATTTAACTATTTACTTTTCTAAAATAAAAATAAATAAAATTATTTTTTAATTACTATTTTAAAATATTTATAA
>CANXYC010773155.1:0-16055 GCA_948193065.1 Aleurites moluccanus | reverse complement strand
TAATGAAGCTCTCTTTTGTCTATAATATTTTAGAAAAAAAGTTTAAGTATTTTGTCTATAATATTTTTCAATATATATATATATATATATATATATATATATATATATATATATATATATATATATATATATATAGATGTTTGGTTGCTCGACTAAATACTCATAATTATGATGACTGATATATATATACCGTCAATTAAAAAATTTATATTATTTGATTGATCAATAAAAAAATTCGAATTGTGATAAAATTTTATTTTAATTGATAAATTTCATAAATACTTTATAATTACTTATAACGATTCGCGATTTGATAAATTATATTTTTAAACCAATCATATATTTGATAATCATTTAACCAAATATTATGATAGTATCCCTAAATCATAATCCCTTAAGACTAATATTACTTTGGTTGGATCCACATCACAAAATCAAAGTGCTCACCTTTTATGTTTTTCCAACAGTGGCCAAATGATAAATAAGACAATCATTTTTTCCATCTAACAAACACAAATTTCTCGTGAAAACATTAAACAATAGTCAAAATTGTGTTGATGATATAGAAATTGACCTTATTCTTTTATTTTTATTTTTTGTTGGGACCATAAAATTGGTATGTGGGGGATGACCAAAGTTTTTACAGTTTGAACATTATCTAATTGCAAAACTATGGCTTTTAATTATGTGCCTTTATTAGGGCATTACCACATGTTCTTGACCCTACCTTTTTTTCTTTTTTAGATTCAATTTATGGTATTTTGACTTCAATAAGTAATTTCCTTGCAATATGCGTGAATGCATTCAATGTTTTTGGATTTTTCTTTTCAAAAAGCAAGTTATATGATTATATAAGTATTAACCTACTTAAGAATGGAATTAAAAAATTAATTTTATTAAATTAAAATAAATTTTTTTATATAAAATATTTAATTTAAATGAGCCAAATAAATTTTTTTAAATTAATAATTTTTTTTTATCTGAACCACCACATGACTCTATCCTGCCATCTTCATAATAAATATATAAATTGATATGCCTATATCCAGTACTAAATTAATATAATTAATGAATGGAACTTTGTTACGTGAAATTATTTACTTTTTAAATATTTTTTACTGTTAAAATCTAATTTTAAGATGGAATAATATGCTTATAAGTTATATCCACTACTAAAATAATTTCCTTTATCTTCGAAGGGCCCATGGACCGAAAAAGCCCATAACCATTAAACTTAGAAAGGTTCCTTGTAGTTTATAATTTAAAAAAAAAAATTATAATAAAAAAAAACACAGTAGCAAAATCAAAGAAGAAATGGAGGTAGTTGTATTCTTTGTAGCCATGGCGCTTCTCTCTGTATCTTCCTTTGGCGCCTCTGATCACACAGCGTGAGTAAATTTGTTTTTCTGATCTAAAGAAGTTTGAAATTAAAAAAAAAAAAGAAATCGGATTTATTTATTTTTTTAAAATTTTTGAAACAGAAATGGAGGCGTGGGTAGCAGAGTCTTGCTTGGATTTAAAGAAAAACCTCATGGAAATAACCTTACCTTTGATTGCTCTCCTTCTGGTGCCTGCGTTCCTTGCCTCTACTCTGAGAAGGTTTATAAATTTTGCCTTTTAAGTTATTTATATGGCCTCAATTTGTTTTCTGAATAAAATTTTAGCATGTTAAGTGATTACTTTAATTGATTTAGCTTTGGAGGTTTGGGCATATGAATTTTTGAATTGATTTTCAGTTATTGTCAGTCAATTCCTCAATTTTGGTTGCTTAATCAAATAGTACAGGATAATTTTTTAGGTATATATTTTCTTGTTTGTTAATTGAAATCTGCAGGATGTTAATGGTGATATTTGTTCAATTAGAATCATTTTACATGCGTATCCAATTAAAAATTAACTAAAATTCTTTTAAGTACTCGGTTGAATTAACAAGATTAGCGTATTGACAATCTGCAGCGATTGCTTTTCTTATGGGAGTTGAGTTAGTTTATTGAACCTCACATCAAGGTAAAGTGTGCCCATTGTGTTTTCTGATACAACTTGACTAAATTCTTTTTACCTTGAAATTTGTTCAACTTAATCCTTACAGAATATAAGGGTGAGTATTTGTTTTTCATTTCACTTTATAGTTTATCCTTTTTTGAAGCAGTTAATTGAATTCTCCAAATTATTTGGTGTTGCAAGCTATTCTTCAATTTCAAATATGAATATCCATTGGAAGGGAGCCATTTAACTTAATGTAACTAGTGTTGGAATTAGAGAATAGATGTTAATTGGTATGCATGCATGCCAAAGTGTTGTGTTTGGTTCAACTTCAAGAAAATCCCTTTGTTTGACAATTTAGGATTCCATCTTCCGATTCTTTTCTTATTTCGTAATAAATGGTTCTTAAATAAAAGTTGTAACTTATATAGGAAAACAGAAGACTGGCACTCACAACATCCTGGAATGGTTGGCACTTTACCCCATCAACTTTCATCCAACTTTTCCACCTGTGCGTATCACTATTTCTCAACCTAATGTTTGATGCCAAAGCCACTTTATGATTTTTCACATCTCCATACCCTAAGGATTGGCACCTATTCTGAGCCCCACTTTATCTATTTCGTTTGGCGACCCAAGTGAGGGTTCAACAATTATCCACATAAATATCTTTGCTCAATCATTGGAGCATAAACTTAGAGAAAACAAAAGGTTGGTCAATCATTTACGCCATAGCATCCATGATGCATATTAAATAACTTTAAAAAGGTACAAAACAAAGAATTGAACATGATAGCTTGTAACCAAATATGAAAAATTTGTTTACTGAGTCTTGTGAAATTCAACAAAAAATTTAGAGCAAAGGAGCACAATAAGGAACAATACAAGAGGAAGCTAGGAGCACTGGCCTAGGAATAAAAAAGTTGTGATGGCCTTGCATTATGCATCAATGTAACTTTTGCATCTGAAAGTGAAACGTATGAGACATAAGTATAACGTTTTATATACTATTCTTCTGCTGAAAGGAAGCCAAAAAGATCCAATACTTTTTTCTGATTTTGTCTGAATCTTCATATCTCCGTATTCAACTTTAGCGAGCCACTACATATGTGCTTTATATCAAAGTTTATGGATCATGACCAAGTCAGGTGAAATCGATAATTGATGTGTAGTTTCTTGGAAATACATGATTACTAGAACTAAGTGATAAGAGATGCATTGTAAATATGTTGTTTCACATATGTAATATCTTGTTTGCTTTTGGATGTTGTACATTCATGCTTTTCTTTGGACTTCGTTGCAGTATTCATTTTCTTTTTGTTTTGCAGAGTGATGAAAAATATCGTTGCAGTGAGACTGGTTATCGCATACCTTTAAAATGTGTTGGAATTAAAGATGGCATTAAGAACGGAAGTGAGAAGAAGTCTCAAAAGAGTCAATCTGCAATAGAGATCTCTAATGAAAATGCAAATCCACATGTAGCATTGCATCAAACTACTCCAAACAAGGATCGAAGTTTACCGGATGGTTCTTCTGCATTAGAAGATGGATCACAGGCATACATTACATATAGAAGCTGTATGTCACCATTTAATGAAGAAAAGTTGTCAATTCTGGGTTTTGAGGTATGCTAAATTTCTATTGTCCTTTTTTACGCCCCTACTTTTTCTGAAATCTGATTACCCTTTTTTTTTTTTTTTTTAAATGTACTTGATTATTATAGAGACATAAGGGCTGTTATGCAAATGCTGAGATTCATCATTACTTTTGATCCAGTAACTAGGAATATTTGTTTGATCCATCAACCTGCACAACCCGACTTAAGCGACCCATTTCTACCTAGCACTAAATAGTTTTGAATTTAAATTTATCAGCTGTGGTTCCTAAAGTTATAGCACCTAACATTTGTTTCGGTTCGGCTTGTAGTTTTAAATTTTTGAAAACCGTATAACCTGGCCCAATTGACACTTAATGTTTAAGTGTGTATCCCGTTATTTAAGATAGTATTTCTCTCACTCTAGCTACTTGCAGTCCCT
This sequence comes from Aleurites moluccanus, assembly GCA_948193065.1. NCBI lineage: Eukaryota > Viridiplantae > Streptophyta > Magnoliopsida > Malpighiales > Euphorbiaceae > Aleurites > Aleurites moluccanus. The sequence continues at coordinate 12,036 of CANXYC010773155.1, read as the reverse complement.
CACTCTCTCTCGACTTACACCATGTGATATGATCCCAAGTAGGTATCACATTTTGATCAATTTTATCTAATTAGTTTTAGTATAATATATTTATGATTTGTATAATTATATTAAAATTAAGTATATTAGTGAATTTTAAGCTTATTTTGTAATAGCTTATAACCTAAAACAAATTTAAGTTTTATTTTATCTTATTTAGAAGTTTATTTTTATCTAGAAAGTTTACCCTGATTTATGAAATTTATTCTTAACTAGGAAATTTAAATTAGAGTTTTCATATAGCTAAGTCACTATAAATACTTAACTAAACCCATATATTCAAAACTTCAGACTTGGATTAATATAAATTTTATGAGAAATTTTCTCAATTTTAGTTCTTGCTAGAATTATTAGAACTTATTAAAGCTAATCCCTTTATGGCGTTCATCAATTATGTCAAGGTTCTCTAGCACATGTTGTTATTGGATCAAAGTTTCTTATTTCAAATCTAATTTGACTTTCTAAGAGATTGCTTACCAAGCATAAAGTTATTGGTTTCAAAACAAGTCGATTGGAGTTCGCATCACTATATTTAGATCAGAGATAATAATGGGAAGCAGGGATAGTGATGGGAAGCAAGGGCAAGTGAGGGAGGAATGCCCTCGATTTCTTCTTTTGTATGGGAGAGTTTTAATTTGAGGGTGAAGGTTTAGGAAGGGCAAGAGTTGCCCTTCTTTACCTCTCAAATTTCTAAATTTTGTGGACTCCAAATTGGATTGTGAGGAAGGTAAATAACTAATTAAAAACACCATAAATAGAGTTTTGTCTATTTTGTCCTTGTACATCTTGTATTAGTGTTCTTTTAAGAATAATAAATTTTTTGTAAATGTAATGTTTACAAAATGAACCTTCCTACCTCCTTCCAAACAAAGGAGGTTAAATTCTTAACTCTGCTTTTCTTTTTTTTCCCTCCCTTTAATGAACCTTCCTTCCCCTTCCCTTTCCCTTCATCCCTCACCCCATCCAAGCAAAGTGTTAAAGCGGAATGAAGTTCACGCTTGCTAGCTAGTTGCTGTTATCACTCACACCTCGACAAAGCTCATAAATTTGCAAAATTGTTTCCGCCCTCTTAAATAATATGCTTGAATCACCACTCAAATTGCATATAGTGATACCAAAAATGGGTTTGAAGAATTTTTACACAAGCAAGTAATAAATTTACTTTTTTTTTCTTTCTTGTTCTATATTTATCATGGGTCAGCATATTTTGTCATGGGTTTACTTGTTGGATTGAGTTTCATAGAATTTCAGTGGTGGTTTCAAGATGAAAGACTTCCATTGATTTTAAATCTCAATAGCAAAATGACTGGTTATCGCATGGCCGATATGCTTTCTTCTTTATCTTTTAATTCTTAATCATTACTTTAATGAGTCTAACATTTGAATAATTCTTTTGCCTTTTGATTTTAAATCTCTAGCCACCTTCATCAAAATTGAATGTCATTTTTCTGCAATTGACTATAGTTAGGTCTAATCGATGAACTTGATCATTGATTCAACAATTTTTTTTAAGTACTATAGGCCTAAATTATTTTAATCTTTTTGACTTTTTATTATTGTACCCCATCTTTTGAAAATAGATTATTATACTCCAAACTTCTAAAAATATTCACAATTATACCTCTTAGTCAAAATTGCTACTTTGAGTTTATTTTCTCTCATAATGACATACAACATGGATTAAAAATATAAATGATATATTACTATTTAATCTCTCATATTGAGTTTGAATAATAATCTCATCCCTTCTTCTTGGAAAACTAATTAAATATATCATATTTATTTTTGTTAATGAGGTTTTTTTTTTTATTATTCAAAACAATTTTTAGTTGTCAAGAGCATATTTAATAGTACAAGTATAAAAATACCCTTAATTAAGAAAAAAAATCAAATTGATTAGTAATTTTTTTCTTCAATTTGTGTAATTATATCCAAAATTAATTTTGGTATATAATTAAGAGTTCAATGGAACTTAATTTTTCTTTTTAAACCTTTAAAAAATATTTATATATTCTAATAATATAAAAATTTATATTTTAGGTAAAAAAATTATATATGCATTTCAAAATAATTAAAATGAAAGGTTATATATTTTTTGATATTATAGATTTTTTTTTTGTTATTTATAGTAAAAACATATAGAATAAATTTTTATTTTTTTAGAAAAATTTTAATAAATTAATATTTAATTTGAGTATTTATTAAAAAAAAAATAAAAAAAAAGAGGCATTAGTATATAAAATTTTATAGCCACATAATATATACAAGCGTATTTTAGTCTTCTTTTATTTAGTTAATAAAAAATTTTAGTTATTTTAAACGGAATGACTATTTTGTTAACAAAAATAAAAGTGAATGATCATTTAATTCGTTTATCAAAAGGAGAGATGAATTTGTTAATTAGATTAAATATGAAGGACTAAATAGTAATATATTATTTATATTTTTAATACGTGTCATGTGCCACTATAAGAAAAAAATGTTAAAATGAGCAATTTTGACTAAATGATACAATTTTTAAAAATTTTAGAAGTTTGTGGTATAATAATCATTTTCAAAAGATAAAGGTAGAATTATAAAAAAATTGAGAAGTTCAGAATATTTCAGTCGAATAAACCTTTTTTTTTCAAGTCACACTTTCAGCTTTCTCTCATAGCTGCTTGGTGGCGGATTGACATTTTGCAAAGCCAAAAATATTGGTTTTAGTTGAAAAGTTAACTCTAACCTCCCCCACACTGACCCCTAGATCTATATTATAACTTTGAACTACCTGATAATGTTAGAATCAAAATGTTCAAAAAATATTGGATTAAAATTTTCTGGTTAATTTACTTGCAGTATGGCCCTTATCCAAAATCTATAGTTAATATGTCTCAATTAGTCAATCCTTTAATTGCATATCTGGTGTATAATTACAAATCAAATTGTGTCTTTTATTTCTTCATACTTTTACTCTTGGTACCAATTTTGGGTTGTTCATGTTTTGCTTGGTGAGTAAAGTTTTTTTTTAATTTTATAGATTTGCCAAACAAAAAAGAATTCTGAAAAGAAAAGATTGAATTCAACATGTAGACATGATATGCAACTTTATTTTACCGGAGATTATGAATTAATTACTTCTAAAATGTTGAGAGAGAGAGAGAGATGGAATGAGAGAGATTTAACTAGTGAATCATGAATCATAGTTAAGAACACAGGAAAGGAGGATTAAATTTAAGTGAAATATTGTGAACGTCCTTTTGCATTGCTCTTATTTTGTAATTGCTGAAAGCCAAAATTGTTAAGAATAATGTAAGCACTCTGTAAAAATATTCTTTGTTAAAAGCTTCTTAACTAAATGGAGCATTAATGTTTGGGCTGTGAATCTCATGGTGAACAGGCGATTATTTTGGGTTTGTTCCTTGTAAGTGGTTCCGTTGTATACTTCCGAAGAAAGCAAACAGTTGCCATGTCTGGAGTTGGGAGAGGGAGGATTCAAATGAACTCCAGGTTTTAACTAAATTTAACTCCAGGTTTTAACTAAAATTTCAAGTTTCGAGGCTCTCTTTTCTATCATTCTATGTGAAGCCAGATTTTGATGATGGACAAAAGTTCCAATGGTATCGAGTATGGGCACATGGTAAATTCTTCACTATTTGCAGCTCGCAATTTGTGGTTTTATTCTCATTTTTGTAGTGAAGTTGATAGTCTTATTTTAGTTGCGCAACAATTTTTCTGAATTGTAGCCTATGTAAAACCATTTTAGTTGGCAAAAAATGGCAAAAGCTGCTATAATTTTTTGCTTTCAAAAAAGGATCACGTGATTTGTTGCTGCTTATTTCTTTATGCTCTTCAATCTTGTCCTTGCTAGCAGCTATTCTACCCCATCACTATATACACTATGAAATAAATAAGAAATACTCCAGGGAAGAATATGAGGTTTGGAATTTGATGTTAACAAAGTGCGTTTCACTTAGCTTGGTGGTAAGGAGTAAAATTCTTTGAGGAGATGTCTCGAATTCAAATATTTTTTTAATTAGTTAGAGGTGCGACTCATTAAAAATCAGAAATCAGTGTAGTGTCTCACAAATTTTTTTTTCCTCATCACTAACACCAATTATTAACATTGTGGCATCTAACAATGCAAAACCTTAAAAAAAAAATAAAGGTTAAGTTTCACTTGCTTGGATGGAACAAACCAAAGTGGTCAATTTTCGTTGGTTAGGCGCTCATTCAAGGGAAGGTGACTAACAACTTTAGCTACTTACATTAAAAAAAAAAGCTTGAAATGTTTCTTCTCGTATCATAGATTGCTGATTCTCACATTAGGGCACAGTTGTCATTTCTCCAATCACGTAAAAAACAAAAAAAAAAAAAAAACTTTGAATTTAATTGCTTGATTGCAAATAAGAGAGAATATTCTCATTGAATAACTATTAGCTAGTTAAAAGCCAAGTTTGACAAGGAACTATATTTCTTGACAAAATTAATCTTATAGATAAAAGAGTTTATTATTTTTTTAGTAAAGATCTAAATAAATTTTTAAATTATATTATTTTGTTTATTCATACTCTTTTCCTTTTTTATATAAGATGTTAAATTTTTTGATTTGATTCAAATAAATCTATTTTGAATAATAAAATTAAATTTTCATCTAAATTAAATCTATTTGAGTCAAATTAAAAAATTATAAACTTATTTATATTTTTATCTTTTTTTAATTAAATTTTATCTATTTTATTATTTCTTCTAAATTTTTAATATAATATATTTTTGTCTAATTTAATTTAATAAATAAATAAAATTATATTTTATATTTTCTTTTCTTTTTCCAATAGATAATATGATGAATAATTTTCTCGTATCGTACTAAATTTATATTTTTGTTTTAGTTAAATTTTTAAATAAGAAAAAAATTTTTGTTTATAAATTAATAAGAAAATGAAAAAAATTATTTATCAAATAGATTAATATTTGAAATTAATTTTATTTTATTTATTATAATATTAAATTAAATAATATTTGATAATAAAAATTATAAAATCTTTCATTTATTAAAGTACAAAATATAATATTTTGAAAATTTTGAAAATTTTATATAAAATATAAGATATTTGCTTTAAATGTGTTTATTTATTAAATTAAATTATAAAATATAATTTATTTATTTATTAAATTAAAATAGAAAAAAATATATTATACAATAAAAAATTTTAAAAAAATAAATAATAAAATATATAAGATTAAATTAAAAAAAATAAACGTATAAATAAATCTCTAAATTTTTTAATTTAATTCAAATAAGTTTAATTTAGATAAAAAATTAATTTTTCTATTTAAATTGGACTTATTTAAATTAAATTAAAAAAAAATTAAGATTTATTTGAATCAAACCATAAAATTTAAGAACTTATTTTAATCATAAAAAAAAAGAATATAAGTGAATAAAATAATATAATTTAATAATTTATTTTTATTGATCCAAATTCGATAAATTTCGATACTAGTACTTAGAAAATAATTAACACTAAAAAAAGTAATTTTTAAATATATTGATAAATACATAAACAAATACTCCTAACCTACTACACAACTAAAAAAGAAGCTATATTTCTTGATTACTCCTATATTTTCTCTTAGTCAATATATTGTGAATATAAAATTTCAAACAGTAAAAGTTAAATATATCATCTCACTTAATAAATTAAAAATACAAAGAGAGAAAATATATATATAAAAAAAAACAACTTCGTTTATATAATATAAAAAATATTGACGAAGAATAAGAAAATCAAATTAATAAATAACTAAATAAATTAAAAAAAAAATAAAAAATCTTGAATTTCATTTGCATTTGAGTTTCATTTAGCAGCCTCCCTCCAGTTTTAATATTCTTGTATATTGTATTTATTTATTTTGTCTAATATCAATTATTTTTTATTTTTTATTTTCCAATAATCATTGAAACAAAACAATCCAACAAAAATACAGAAACACAAAACATTTTATTTCCAAAAAAGAGAAAATTTCTTATTCCTCAGAAGCAGAGAAAGAAGGCGAGGAATGATAGACAGATCTTCAAAACGAATCGTTTTTATCAACAAAACTGGCGCCTCAGATCGTTAGTTTGTGGAATCTTTTTTACAGAAGTAGTATCTGACTTGATTCGGATTGAGTGTCTTTTTCTTGACCGTACGATCTTTATCGACTGACCGGAGAGGATGCCGTCGCACGGGGATCTGGACCGTCAGATCGAGCACCTAATGGAGTGCAAACCGTTGCCGGAAGCGGAGGTCAAGACTCTTTGCGATCAGGCTAGAGCGATTCTTGTTGAGGAGTGGAACGTTCAGCCGGTGAAATGTCCGGTCACCGTTTGCGGCGATATTCATGGACAGTTTTACGATCTCATCGAGCTTTTTAGGATAGGAGGGAATGCGCCCGATACAAATTATCTCTTCATGGGCGACTATGTAGGTCTGTTTTTTCGATTCATTTTTAGATTTCAAATTCTGGTTTATTTTTTTTTAATTTGCGATTTTGGATTTAATTGAGGATTTTGATATTGTTGATTGTAGATTTGGATTTAGATTTAGATTTTTGTATTGATAATAAAGTGAATTCTTCAAGACCTTGGCGTGGAATTAGAAACTAATGCAGTTATGGCACTAGCATTTATAACTTATGTGTTTATATATATATATTGTAAATATTATTTCTATCACTGATCTGTGGACAGTTTTTTTTTTTTTCTCTTTTCATTTTCTCTGTCTCTGATTTATGGTGAATCGCTGAGAATGTGGGTGAAGATGTTTTAGATTGTATTTTTTACTGGCCTGCGTATTTAATTCTTATAAGATGAGATTTAATTGTATTTGGGTTAACTTGTGTGGTTGCCCAAAATATGAGCCCCTATTTCCATCATTTGATTTGGTGTGAGTGCTAGTATCATTAATTATTGTTCTTCTTTTATATTATGTAGGTTGTGCGTGTTTCTTTTTAATTATTATTTTTCCTATGGTTTTATTATTAAATTTATTAAATTATTATTTTTCCTATGGTTTTATTATTAAATTTTATTTGTGGATGGTTCTCGCCTTGTTTGTTTCAATAATTGAACCATATTGGACTTGGGTGGTTTGTTACATTCCTTGGAAAGTCATATCAACTTGGTAAACAGTCATTTTGTAATCCCCTCAATTACATTAATGCAGATCGTGGTTACTATTCAGTGGAGACTGTCACACTCTTAGTGGCCCTGAAAGTTCGTTATAGAGATAGAATTACAATTCTTAGAGGAAACCATGAGAGCAGGCAGATTACTCAAGTGTAAGATTATGTTTTTATTCATTAAATCATGTCTGATTATTATTTGACCTTTTGCATTATGATATTATCTGCTCTTTAAGAGCAGCAAATATCTTTATTTTCTAAGTTTAATTCTTGCAGTTATGTAAATTATAGAACATAAAATGTTTTTCCTATTCTGTCTGTTTTATTTTATTCAACATGGTGATGTCTTGTATTTTGAAATATTGACACTTTAAGATATGGGTATGGCACCTCAGGAGAAATATCATATCTTTGGCTTTGTGAGTCAACTCTGTCAGGCCACTCCTCATGGTGGAATTTATCCATTCCTGTGTGTCATTTGACAGCAGCAACGATGATATGTGATTAAATAGTAATAAGGTGGGTGCATTAGAAAATCATGTCTGTGTAGAAGAGGGTGTTTGTGATTGAAATGATTTATGAAGACACCACAGGGTTACTTTATACAATTCAATCTTTTCCCAAATCAAAAGAGCATTGCATCATTAGACAAAATATAGGTAATTACGAAAGACTACTCTTTGTATGGGAGGAAAATATTAATGCAACTCTATATCTTATCAATCAATGATATCGTGGGACATGCTACCCAACTATTATGTATCGAATGAATTGTAAGAACAATTTTGATTTGACTCTGCTCTTCCATCCTTGGGTAAACTTTAAGTCACATGTTTTTCCCCTCCTAAAGTATATGCCTCTGTTGAACTGTAACATAAATGTGAGATATTTATACTGTCACCCACATGGATATCCAACAACATAAATATTGGATATTGCCACCCAGGCATTGGATGAATTTCTGGGCCTATTTGGTGATTATTTTCCTCTAGCTGTAATAATTGGATGCTGTGCTTAATCACTGGAGGCAGATTAAGGGCAATACAAGACTGATAGTACTGGAAATTAACAAATTTGAGCGATGCTAGAGTTATTTGTAACTTGTAGAAGATGGAAAAAAACTGGTAGACTAAGTGGATTCACAAAGGTTGAGTCCTGTTGTAATGTCACTAAAAAAAGTCAACAGATTTGAGATCCAAACTTTTTTCTTTTATAAAAGTCGAAAGTGAAATTATAGATGTCATGAGAGCTTATAATATCCTACAAGAATAACCAAAAGCGGGGAAAAAAGGTTCCAAGGTATAGATAACTGTTAGGACAATCACCTCTCTTATATCGTATGTGCAATAATTTTTTTTTTTCTGCTGGAGACGGGAATCCGTCTTGTTTCCATGAGCCCCTCTCTCTCATGTGTGCATGATTATTAAACATTTCAATTATAATTTATATGGTTTTTGTTTTGAATTCCACTTTCAGGTATGGCTTCTATGATGAGTGCTTGAGAAAATATGGAAATGCCAATGTTTGGAAGTATTTCACTGACCTATTTGATTATCTACCTCTTACAGCCCTCATTGAGAGTCAGGTTAGATTTATAAATATTGCAAGTGTGTTTCGTTCAATGTTGCTGTCTCTGATTCTGGAATTTTGTCTTGTAGATCTTCTGTTTGCATGGTGGTCTTTCCCCATCTTTGGATACATTAGACAATATCCGAGCTTTGGACCGTATACAAGAGGTATGACTAACTAGTCATATTTTTAAATCTCAGATGATTAATGTCATAAATTAAATCTTTTTTCAATTATGGTTTTGCTAGAGAGCAAAAAACTGTAGTGAATCAAGCTGGTGTATCAGCTTTTTTCTCTTATATCAACCCATGAACTTGGTTCCTATGGATTCCATGGAAAGTTACAGATTATGTAAAAGTAAATTACGTCTAAACTTGTTGTCCTTGCTATAATTGCTTGTGAATTTGGAGCATAGCGTGCATGACATGCATTTTACTCGGTGAAAATTACAAAAAGAAAAAAAAAAAAAATTTATGGTCATTATACTTTCTTCTTTTGATTTTGAAAACTCTGCACTTTGGTGCTAAGATAATGGAAAACTCAATATATGGCTAAAACTGAATTGAAAGGGTAACATTTTGGTTGAAAACAGTGTGGTTTTAAGCTCTTTAGGGACGAAAGACTAGATTCTTAGGAAAGTTGGTGGGGCTAAATGTATATTTAGCATTAAATATTAGTGTCCTTTTTTTCTTTGATTTTTTTTTCATGAAGGGTAAAAATTGTTCCTATTTAATCCCCACTTCAATGAAATATTTAAAACAACTCCTCCATTTCTTTGCAATACAATATTTAAAATATTTATTTTCATGATTTGATTTTGTATTTTGGTAGCCTTTAGGTTCCTTCATTACTTATATTCCTTCGAAAATGATAATGTCCTTTTCTCTGTACATGTAGGTTCCACATGAAGGACCTATGTGTGATCTCTTGTGGTCTGATCCAGACGATCGATGTGGGTGGGGAATATCTCCTCGTGGTGCCGGCTACACATTCGGACAGGATATAGCAGCTCAGTTCAACCATACCAATGGGCTCACTCTGATTTCGCGAGCTCACCAGCTTGTCATGGAAGGATACAATTGGTGTCAGGTGAATTAAGCTAGACAAGACATGACTTCAAAAGTTATTTTTTTCCACACATGAATGCTCACATATATAAAAAAAATTGTGGTATTGATTGTTATTTTATTGTCTCCTTCAGGAAAAGAATGTGGTTACTGTATTTAGTGCTCCAAACTATTGCTACCGGTGTGGGAATATGGCTGCAATTCTAGAAATTGGAGAGAACATGGACCAGAATTTCCTGCAATTTGATCCTGCACCTCGGCAAATTGAACCGGACACCACGCGCAAGACGCCTGATTATTTTTTATAATTTTTCATTTTTCTGCGGGCTGTTTGTAATCCTTGTTTGATGCTGCATCACTGTAGATGTCTTAAAAAAGAGGAGTTTTGTTGTTTAAGGTGAGGTTGATCGACAACATCATTCCTTTATTGGAGTTTGTCCTGCTGCTGCTTTGTTGATGTGCTCAAGTAACTCATAGCAAAAATTGACTCAAGACACCAATGGCCATATCTCTATATTTTCAGAGGGAAGCAGCAATAGCCTGGTATATCTTGTTCTGTAATTTTACAATGTTAAGGTAGAGAGCAGGCCTTTTATTTTTCTGGTGAGCAAATTGTATGTTTCTTTTCCCCTCTCTTTCTTTTTTTACTTACAAAAAAAAAAACATATTCCGACGCCTCTCCCAAGTAGCAATAGGAGCTACATGCAAAAATGGCTTATATATATTCCTAGAATATAATTTTGTGCCGCTCAACCAGAAGCCCTTTTTCCTGCTCACTCGGTATATATAATTTTATTATCTTTAATACATAAATTAATTTTTATGCTTTTTTAACTCTAATAAAAAGGAAAATTAAATGCTCAAAAATGTATCATATATAAAAAATAAGAGTGATTTTCTATTTTAATAAAAAATTTATTAAATAAATTTTAATTAAAATAGTTATAGAGATAAGTTTAATATCATTAAACTAAAATTAATTGGTTTGTATTTTAATAATTTTCATTAAACAAGAGAAAACTCCCATTTTAAAGGTAGATAGATGGATTCAAATTTAAGCCTTTTGGTCTGCAAACCCTTACAATAAATAAGAAGACGACTAAAATATATTAATATTCAGATTAAGAATTAAGAGATTGAATTAAGTATCAATACATTTCTAATAAAAGATATTGGATTTATCTTTAAAATTATAAGGTTTTGAATTTCAACTCCAATTTAGGTAAAAGTAAAAAAAAATAACAGTTAAATAGTCATTACATTTGCATTCAAATGAAAATTAAAAAGGGTGAATTGTGAAATATAATAGAAAGAACAAAGTTCATATTCAAGAACCATTTGGTAATTTATTTTTTCTATTCATTTATTGCCCCCTCATGGTGATTGAGGTGGTATTTGATAGTTAAAATTAAAATCTTCAACACTTAATTAATTATTTTAAATTATTTATTAACGCATATTTTAAAAGTCTCAATTTTAAAAAAAAATTATTTAAAATAATAAGTTAAAATTTTTAACTAGCAAGTGATTAAATTTTTAAATAATTTAAAATTTTAAAAATAATTTAAATTTTTAACACTTAATTTTTAATTTTATCAAATACCACTTAAATATTGGCGATATTTTGGGCATTTGGTGGACCGGCTTGCTGGTTTATGTTATTGACTTCTAACAAGTCAAAGTTTTTAATTTTTCAAATCTCTTTAAAAAAACATAGAATATAAAAAATGTAACAAAATTTATATATATATACACTAGACTGGATCAAAATAATAATTGTATATCACAATGTAAATAATTAAAATATACTAAAATATTATTTTATTCTACTTATTTATTTTTTATTATATTATTTTTTATTTAAATAAAATTATTATATGAAGAAATAAATAATTTAAATAAAAGCTCTTAAAAAGGAAGGATCTGGAATCTAATCTTTTTATTTATCATATAGACATAAATGCGAGGAAGGATGATATATTGCATGCCTAGGCGACACTCAACAGTGAACTTCTTCTTTCTCATATGGGCTTTTTCTTGACTAATTTGGGCCTTGCTGATATAAGGCCTTGACATAACATCTCAAATGCAATAGAATGAAAATCTGAATCAGCCCAACTTTAGACACGGTCTTTAATTAAACAAAAGCGCCGGGGGGGGGGGGGCCCCCCCCCCCCCCCCGCCCCAGGCGGCGGCGGGGGGAGAGAAAGAA
>CANXYC010773015.1:0-11418 GCA_948193065.1 Aleurites moluccanus | reverse complement strand
ATAGTATCTAAATGGAAATTAATTGAATATTTAGAGTCAAAAATGAATGAAAAATGGTGATGAGTATGTGAGCAATGAACCAAGGAAATGGAATTGGAAACGGAAGGAATAAGTAAAGTGCAATAGGAAGTGCTCTTTGAGGTGAGTAATGTATACATCATTATGCATATCCATGTTTTGATTTGTTAACCCAATGAGTATGTTTCCTTCTTGATTAAATTCCACTTGTTATTATTGAGCATTCTTTGATCTTCCTAAAGATTGAAATTTATCCATTTTTATTGATTGCTATTGATATTGAAATGCCTATTGTGTACTAATTGATAAGTAAACCCATGATTTGAAAGCCATTAATTATATTGATTACTGTATTAATTGATACCGAACTGATTTTTATTGGATTGACTGATATCTAGATGCCATAGTTGCTTATGGTATCCCTCGTTATTGACCCTGATATGGTTTGGCAAAGCTACCGATCCGACAAGGTAGTGAGGAAATACTGTCGGCAATGTGCACATTGTATTACTGATACCCTAGCTAGGAGGGGTTATGGTCCTGGCCATAGGGTCTGATCAGCCTTATGCTCACTGATATTGATATGATATCGGAGACCTACATGGTCCATACTAACTTGAGATTGTATGATTTCTTTTCATACAGTCTATCCCATTATCTGTCTTTCCATATAATACCGAGCCTATGTTTATTCCTTGGCTATACTGTAACCCGATATTGATTTCAAACTCATATCTTATTGCTTACCATTGATATTTTTATCATATGCTTATATCTCATATATAACAATGTATGCATGCTCACTGAGTATTTTATACTCACCAAATAGTGGTTTATAATTTTTACAGGGATGAAATAAAGGAAGTTGATTCCAAGTCATTTCCTTTTTCGACTTGGGATGTCAAGTACATCAAGGTAGAATTGTATTGTTAAAGGTCATTAGTAATGATTTTTAAAGCTCCATGGTACTGTGTATAATTAGATGACTGAGTATTATAATGATTTATGAATAGTGAAATATTTAATATTACAATGACATTCAAAATGTAATGTGTAATGCATAATGATTGAAAATATCAATGATAATAAAGTGATAAAGACAGTGACAGAGGTAAATGATAAAAATGAAATTTTGATGTTTTGAAAAAGATTTAGAAGTACTATGCATGACTATTGAACTGTGAAGTTAAAGGTATAAGGTTGGCAAATTATTAAGAGTGTAAAAAAATTTTAATACAGGCTGTCTAATTTATGAAAGACCCAATTTTGGGTCTGGAATAGTATTAAAATTACAAATGAAACTCTGACAAATTTTCTATAAAATTTATAAGTAATAATAGGATTTAAGTATTGATTAATGAATTAATATTGATTGAATGATTGATGAATGGACTATTTAATGGGTTCTACGGGTTTTCGGTGACCTTAAGTCTACCCATGCCCTAGGACCGTCGCGGCCCGAAAGCAGAACGTGACAATGAGATATCAAGTCAACACATAAGTACGTGTTGGAGAACTATGTACTAGATTGACCCACCATGAGAATACTACATGGATTGTTATATGAGTGTCATAAGTATTTCTCATAGTGATGATAATAGTATGATCCTTTGACTTAAGATCATCAAAGATCCCAACATAAGGAGTTGTATATCTTGATACTATTAAACGTCTTCCGTAACGGGATGCACTATAAAAACAGTAATTGGATATACCACAAATTATGTAGTAGGGTTAAATGCCTATAAATATACATGTGATGTTTATTTTTGGTTAACATATTTTTCTGCTATTTTTCAGAAAAGGAAAAATAAAATTGAACCCTAATCCTAATTCTCTTAGACGTATCTAGCAAAATGTCTCAGAGATATTCTTCTTGTTCGTGAGATGAATCAAATGAGGGATGATCTGTTCATGTGGATACTGTAGAGGCAGAAGGCGAAAGGCTTTTGCTCCTAACTCATAATCGAACCTTGTAGTCGAATCATCAAACAAAAGTATAAACCTTAACCTTCTGATCTGGATCTTCATATAGATCATGGAGGAAATCGAATAAATATTTTTATTCCGCTGCTTTTATGGTTTCGATTTCCTACACTAATTAGTAGGAACTTTATCGATCTATACATCTTTATTTTATCAATCATCTTGTAATACCTGTATAATTTTTATTTTTATTTTTATTTTTATTATGAATGTTTGTTGTGACCAGATTAATATTTTGAAAATTTTAGAAATTGTGTTTGGGTAAGATTTATATGAGTCAGTATTGTGATTTCATAGAATATGTGGATAAGTATGTGTGTATATATATATATTTATATATTTTAGATTTATATTTTATCTTAAGTCTGTTGGCAGTTGTAGAATTGAGGAGAATGAAAATTGTAGTTCGATTGCGAGATGGTCTAGTGAGAATCGGTAAGGAGGTTTCCCAGCTCGGCAGAACAGGTAGTGCAATTTGGCGAGGAGGATTTGGCGAAGTGGCCTTTGTCGAGGTGGAATTTGGTGAAGAGGATTTGGCGAAGTGGGATTTAGCGAGGCAGTGGCCTATTTAATGGAGAGGCAGTAGCCCTTCTCTTTTCACGATAATTTCTTTCTTTTCTTATTTCTTCTTCATTTCTTCTCCAATCAGTTCCATTTATTTTCTAATGCATTAATACTCATAATTAATGCATTAAATCATTATATTCTCTCATTTAAGAAGGCTTCAGTCATCATTCTAAAGTTAAGATTCTTCAAGGACTTATTTTTTGGGAAATAAGGTAATTTTCTCCAAACTTCTTTTTCTTTTAGATTAAGATTTTTGGTAGTTAGAATAATTATTATGAGTTATATAGAACCTGTTATAAGCAATTAAGACTATAAATTGTGGTTGATGTGGAAGATATGAGAAATTTATGAGTTTGATGAATAGTGATGTGAATAGTGGCTGCATTCATAATTTCAAATTTTCTTAAGAGATAAATTAAATTGATGATAGGGATCAATAATAGAGACTATAAGATGGTTAAAGTTTTAAGGAACCAAGTTATGCATTATTAATTGAGGAAACCCTAATTTATAATTTGGGGATTTGTTTAGGATTGGACAATTCGAGAATTGGATGAGGCCAGTTAATTAGTCAAGTGTTGATATGTATTGTGGAAAGAATTGTTGAGAGGTAAGTTATGAAATACATAAATGTACATTTCTCCTTATGAGATAAATTATTAAATATTCATGTATATGCTTTATGATATGAATCCTTTATTGGATTAACTTCTTCATGTAAACATTTAATGTATAAATGACTTGGTTACCTTCTTGAACCAAGATCATGAACAAGACTTTGATATGTATGATAAATGGTCTCTTGACCAAAGCTGAGTCTTTGTGAACCTCTTATTATGATGACCTATGATATGCATAAGTATAGAACGCTTTTCCTAATGAGAGTAAATTCATTGGTCCATGTGCACAATGGGAGCCCAGCTGATAGGGTTTTTTATCAGTGTTCTACCTAGAGGGGGCCATGAGCTCTAGGCATATGCCCACGCAAGCATATGTGCACGTTAAGGTAGCAAGGCTACTGATATGTATGATATGATATCAGTTCTATCTTATATATGATTTGATAATGTCATCCTTTGCAGGCATTCTTATGTTCCAAATGAGAACCACGATTTGATTTATGATATGATTTTGATAGTGTTATTTGTTGAAAGCACTCACATTCGTTTTCAAGAATAAGCTTACGATTCTTTCATGCCCAGTATATGTATATGTATATATATATTCATGATTTGACATTCAGACTCTTGATTTACTTAACGCATTATGTAATTCATATCTTATTGAGTTGAAAGCTCATTCCTCTTCTGTGGATTTCAGTTGCTAGTGTAGCTCGAGAGAGAGCTAATCCAGAGGATAGAGCTTCTTGATTTCTTCTTCACAAGAAGCTTGGATGTAATTATACTAAATATTATTTTTGTTATGTATATATAAATTTGTCTATTGAGAAGTATTGTCTTAGAACTCCATAGATAGATACAAATGGTTGATTTTGTTGCCATGGATGGCATTTGTAGTTTCTCCTTTGTTCCATATTGATGTTAGAATTGTTGTCTTTTGATCGGTAGGAAACAAGTGGAGATGTTATGTTTAAAGATGATAAATTATAAGATATGATGTTTGCATTCAATAAGTGTATGCTATTATGTATGAGACAGGTTTAGTTAAGGATTCTATGGGTCTATGGTGGCCTTATTACCCTAGGACTGTCGCACCGGTGGTGGTGGGGTGTGACACATCTTTCTGATCTGGTAGTGCATTTTATAAGTGTTTGGATCATTGATAAAACCATGGTTCCTATGCTTGTGCAATGGCTCCATTGTTGTCACAATAACATTTATTGTATTAGCAATGCTAGGTACCGCACCTGAATATCGATGAATTATTCTTGTCCAAACAATTTCCATTATAACTTCATAAGTTATAATGTATATGGCTTTTATTATTAAAATCATCTAATTGTACTCCATTTAGGGTAAATTTACAAAAAATTTGGTAAGACATGTAATTATCCTTAACAGATTTGAAACTGGCATCTGTATACCTGTTTGCCTCTAACTCAATTTCTCCTCATATCAAGATCACATCTTTACTGCTTCCCAAGTACTTAAGAATATTTCTTGATCGCAATCCAGTGACCATCACTTGGATTGGACTTGTTCTTTGCTCGTGACACTACACAGCATAAGATCCATCAAGTCTAGTACATAACTTAGCATAAATGATAAATCCAATATGCGGATGCATATTGGATCTTACTCATATGCTCTCTCTCTCTCTCTCTCTTCCTGTGTCTATGGACACATGGCCTTGGAGAGAGTGATGCCTTGGCTCATCTCTATAAGCCCCTTAGATGAATCCATGATAAACCTTTTTAGCACTTTGTCAATATATATACTTTGTGAAAAACCTAGCAACCTATTGGATCTATTTTTATAGATTCTTATCCCCATATTATAGGTCGCATTACTAAGGTCTTTGATGGAGAAGTTTCAAGATAACCAAATTATGACCCTTTGCTAAATTAATATATCGTTTTCATTATTAATATGTCATTTACATATAATAAAATGAATACAATTGCACTCCCACTAATCTTCTTGTAGACACAAGGTTCATCTTCTTTTTTGTGAGAAACCAAACTCTTTGATTATCTCATTAAATCAGATATTCTAACTCTTGGATATTTGATTTAATCCATGATTAGATCTCTGCAACTTGCATACCTTACTGCCATCATGCGATGTGAAGCCCTTAGGTTGTGTCATATACACATCCTTAGTCAGATTTTCGTTTAGGAAAGCTATTTTTCACATCCATCTACCAAATCTCATAATCATAATAAGTTGCAGTGGCTAGGAGTATTCTGATGGACTTAAGCATAACTATGGGAGAAAAAGTTTCATCATAGTCAACTCCTTGTCTTTGACGATATCCTTTATCAACCAATCTAGCTTTATAGGTAATCACATTACCTTCCATGTCAGTCTTCTTTTTGAGGACCCATTTGCAACCATTTGCAACCAATAGGCTTTATCCCTTCGAGTGGTACAACCAAAGTCCACACTTTGTTGTCATACATGGAATCCATCTCTAAATTCATGGCTTGGAGCCATTTATCAAATTTTGAACTTTTCAGAGCTTTTCCATAGATTGTTGGTTCATCTTTCTCAATGATTAACATGTCGTTGTGTTTTCTTACAAGAAATCCATATCTCTCTGGAACACTACATACTCTGGCTGACCTGCAGAGTTCATGTGTCTTAAGAGGTGTAACTGTTACTTCATCTGTATGAGCAATAGGTTTGGGTTCCATCAATTGATCTTTGTTCACTTGTTATTTTTGAACTTTCAAAAGCTCAATTTTACTCCTACTGTCCTCTTTTAGCAAAAATTCTTTTTTTAAAAAGACAGATGCTTCGAAACAAATACTCTCTACTTTGAAGAATAGTAGAAGTAATATCCAATAATTTCCTTTGGATATCCCAGAAAAAAACATTTATCATACTTAGCCTCAAGTTTATCTGATAATGTCCTCTTCACGTAAGCAAGAAATCAACAAACTCTCATTTAAGAATATGAGGGTTTCTTGTTATGCCATATCTCATATGGTGTAACATCAACTGATTTAGATGGGACTCTATTTAGAATGTAAACAACAGTCTCAAATACGTATCCCCAAAAAGACTTGGATAGATTTATAATACTCATCACGGACCTAACCATGTCCAACAAGGTTCAGTTCCTCCTCTCAGATACTTTGTTGTGTTGAGGTGTATATAGAGGTGTCCACTGAGATAATATTCCATTATCTCTTAGACAACTTTGAAACTCTTGGCTTAAATATTCACCACTTCAATTTGATTTAAGTGCCTTAATATTTTTGCCAAGTTGTTTCACTACTTCATTCTTGAATTCTTTGAACTTTTCAAAGGGTTCGGATTTGTACTTAATAAGATACAAATACCTAAATCGTTTATGATCAACAATAAAGGTAAAGAAGTAAGAATATCCACCTCTAGTGTGTATTGCCATTGGGCCACATACATCACTATGTATTAAGTCCAATATTCCAATAGCTTGCTCACCTTTTTTCACTAAAACGTAGCTTAATCATCTTGCCTAATAAACAAGATTCGCATATATCATATAATTTATAATTATATAACTCCAAGTCACATGTCTTGTGTAACTTAGTTATGCGTTTCTTATTTATATGCCCAAGACAACAGTGCAATAGGTAAGACATTTTAAAGTTATTCAGTCTTTGTCTTTTGAAATCAATATTATATTGGATTTATCTACTTCTATAGTATAAATCTCACTTAGTGATAGAACAAATTCAATAAGATATTTTTTCACAATAAAAGACCTTTCTTTATTATGAACCAATATTCTCTTTTTTGTCTAACATAAATAATGTCTTATTTAAACAATTTATATAAAATAACAATTAAGTTTTAAAACTAAACTACTATAAAGAGACATTATGTTCCTCTAGTTATAGTAGCAACCTTTGCTTTGTTTCCAACTAAATGGTTCATATATTCCTTTTATAGTTTTCTTATGTTCTTTAATACATTTATGTCTCTACATATGTGTACACCACATCTGGTATCCAATACCCATGTGTTGTAAGAAATAGTATTAATATTAATATCAAAAGTACATGAAATAGATGCATCCAATGCCTCACTCTACTTCAGGGAGTCCAAGTGTTGATTGCAATTCTTTCCATTGTTTATCCTTTTCTCAATAGTGTCATATTCCTTTATATGCAGTCTTTTAACCCTTTTTATTCCATCCTTTTAATACACAAGAGTTGTTTAAATAGATCATATATTTCAACCCTAGCTTGATTCTCTAAACAGCTTCCTTATGTAGTTGATGATGCCTTTAGTATTCGTCTTGTCATGTTGCTTTTGGAGCTTTGGGGATATAAAGGCCAACTTTAAGCTAGTCAAATCACTATCTTCCATATGCTTTCCTTAAGTGATAGAACAAAAAGTGTACAGGACATTGACAATCTTATTGAATATGAGAATAATTTTCACTTCCGAAATCATTCGAGAAAATTGGGTCCAGTCAATTTGTTATTATAAAAAATGCAGCATGAGTTAACATGTACAATCATGATTCTAACAACCTAGATGTAAAGATATCATGTTAGTGAATGCCTGTTATTACGGTCTTTTAATTACATGCATTTCTCCTACTATTTTATTGTGAATCCCCCAACCCTCACTGTGAATCTGAGAAGAACTCATTGTCAGTTCCTCTTAGTGGGTCAGTATCCACTTTCACTAAAACGACCTTAAGTGACTCAACAAATCAATTTTAGATCTAATGGTAGATATCCAATATGTTTTATATCATATATGATTACTGATTCATTTGGCTATTAACTCATTAATAAATATGTACATCATATGCACATATCAGCAAATTTTCCTCAAATCCTCATTACCTTTGAGTGATTCAACAAGCGAATGATATTTGTTAAGGCCCGCCCATTAATCAGAAAATCATATTTCCATGGAATGAACATATTCTTAAAGAGTGGGTTTGAGTGGCTCAACAACCCAACAAATGAAAAACTCTGGTTCGGGCCATATTAACGAAAACCTTATCCTTAATGTTTAATTTAAGAGGGATTTGCTTCTTTAAGTGTCTCATCAATTTTATCCTAGCTAGCATAAACTATCTCACATTCATCATCAAGATACATACATGGTAATAATACATAAATTACATGGTCATGGTTATAGACAAATCTACTTTGACTTTTCAAGCCATGAAAAAGGCATAGGTCGCACCTAGGTAGATGCATGAGATTACAACTTAAAACTAAAAATTGAAATAACAATTACAATAATTTTATCTTCAAGTCTTCAAGGCCCTTCTTTAAGTCTCTTTTGGTCTCCTTTTAGTTCATTATAGGCCTCCATTTTGTGTCTCCATCTTGGGTCTTCAATTATTTTTCAAAAGCTATACTAATTCCTATGTAAGCTAATTTATATACAATTTTCTACTTTTGAAAATAAAAGAAATTAATACTAGCTATTACACCCATCCAAAAAGGAACCAGGGCGTATAAGCCCAAAATTAATCTATTCATGAACAATCATATTGGTCTTGTCTATAACCATGTCATCATTCCAAACATACATCCCTTAAATAATTTCTAAAAAATAATTTAAAAAAAATTTACGCAAAAATAATTTTTGTGTTCTTTCCTCGGCTTTAGCATTTCGGTTTGAATTCGTCTTAGCAAATTAATTTTAATAAATTTCAAATTTATTAATCAAAGGTTCAAAATTTAATTAAATAATTTTATGATCATTAAAATAAATAAAAAAAATCATCACATGAATTAATTTATAATTTACAAGCATCATATATTTCAAATTTGGTAGTTTCCTCGTATCATCGAAACTTTAACTCTTAAAGGCTTCTGATCAGGTCTAACCCTTTTTAGCAATCATACAATCATTAATTATACTTTAAATTCATCAAATAAATTAAAGATTCAGACCTGAACTCATACCTTTGAACTCCTTAAAAAGTTTTACGAAAAGTTCCTTTTATATGCAAAAATAGTAAAATAATTTCGCAAGTTTCGTACAAAATTAATTTCATAAAATTATTGATTGGGGTTTCAGAAATTAAATTAAAATTTAATCATTAATATTAATAATTAATTAATGATATTAAAGAATTAAAAATACATCAACCCCTTAACCATTAAGGTGAATGAAGAAGTTAGTTAAAAAATTAGAAGTTGTAACAAACTAGGAAGTTAATTATGGAACTTTTCCTAACCAATTCCAGCTTACTCCAAACCAATTCTAATTATCATATAATTAATATTAAAGACTTATAATTCAATAAAAAAAAATTGCACAGCCCCTTCATCCATGGAAACCGAAATCAATAAGGATAAATTGAGAGTTCAAAAATCCTACGCAACTTTGAAAAATAACTTTGAAACAACTTCAAATTAATTTTAAATTGCACCAAACTAATTCCTATCATCTTATGATTGGAATTAACATAAAATAATTTATCCATAATCAAATTTAGATGAAAAATTCGTGGTCATACAGCAGGTCAAAACAGATTCAACAAGTGAATGTAGAATCCTACGCAACTTAGGAAAACTAGTTCGAAATGATTTCAAATGAACTCCAAATTGCGTCAAACTAATTCCTATCATCACATGATTGAAATTATCACAAATTAATTTATTCAAGATCTGATCATAATGAAGAAAAATATGGTAAAGGCTTCTATATAAAAATAAATTAAATTGAACAATTCAATTCGAATTCGTTTTGATGCAAACTGATTCAATTAAGAACACAAACCCTAATTTGCATTCAACCAATTCAAACCAAAACTTCAAGAACCAAAAATTCAGATTTAATCAATTTTAATCAACCATAGGGAAGCTCTGATACCACTTGAAGGAATTTTAGGCCATTAGGCATAGTGAAAATAATTTTAAAATTCCTAAAACATGAACCTATATTGATTAAAATCAAATTCTTTAAAGAAAAGATAAGAAATCTTTACCTTTCTTGAAACCTTTCTTTGAATTCTTGATCTTCTTGATGGGTTGTTGTAAACTACAATCAATCCAATGAATATGAAAAGCTCTTGTTAGGCATTAAAATTAAGTATTTTTATTAGTATTTTAGGTGTCATTTTGTACTTAATTAATTAAGTTTCTGTTTAAGTTAGATTAATTTTAATATAGTTTTGAATTTCAAGTTTGAATATTAAGATTTAGTAATATTTTGATAGATTTAATAGGATTTAGATTTGATTTTGAATAATATTTTTTTATTTGATTTGATTTTGATTTTGTTTAGATTAATGATTTTGATTATGATTTTATTTTTGAATAAAGATTTCTATTTGATTTGATTTTGTTTTGAAGTTTTAAAAATTGAAATTTTGGATTTTCAATTTGGAAATAATCTTCAAGGGATGAAATACCGGGTACCGGTATTTGGAGCCAATACCCGGTATTTGGAGATGAGGAACCGGTATTTGAAGTACAAATGGAACCCGAGAGACAGTAGAGAATACCGAGTACTGGTATTTCACCATGTACAACCAGTATTTCACCGGACAACCGGTATTTCGCCAAATAGCATGAAATACGGGTACCCGGTATTTTGAGCTCTGTAACTGGTATTTCATATCTGTACCCGGTATTTTGCACTGCCCTCAGAAATAAAGTCTATAAAAAGGCAACCAAGGCTTGGGAAAAAGGGAGATCACACTTGGGGGCTAAGGAGACTTAAATGAGGCTAGATAAAAAGATTTTTGGAGCTTCAAGACCTTCAATCAATCAAAGAGATCATCAATTAGAGTTTTTATCTTCTCTACTTATTATTTCTTTGTGAATTTTAGTATGAACATGTTTAATTTATTGATTATTTTATCTTTTCTTTATTTAATCATGTTGAACTAAATCCTTTTTCTAGGATTTAGATGAAGTTAATTGAATAATAAAGGTTAATAACAATGATTTATGAGTTTAATTGTTTTTAATGCATAGTTTGATTTGTTAATTTTGATTTATAAGTGTTTTATAATTGGCCACTATAATCACTATTTAAGGTAGGTATTTACAAGCGAGAGCTGCGATAGTTGCTTGTTCATGGAATTAATAAGCTAAGGCATATATCACTAAGAGATTAGGGTACACTTTAGTGGATTTTATGAAATTGCTAAGGATCTTAATGAATTAACATTGATTCGGTGATCACGAGAGTAGACACTTGCATTAATGTTAATGTTTGGATTTTTACTCGAGAGAGACTAATTCATAATTTA
>CANXYC010772907.1:0-14027 GCA_948193065.1 Aleurites moluccanus | reverse complement strand
CATTTTACATACTTTACTCCCATTGGTTCATCAAAAGTCAAGTCAAACTGATATCATTCAGATTGCCCACACCAAATCATAATCTTTAGGGCAAAAATCCAATAGATTGATCCTACGATAGCTAAAATGCACCCGATTGATCTAACCGTCCGATTTTCCATCATTTAATCCAACGGCTAGATTTAATCAAGCCTAAACTATTATCATAGGATCATACACACCTTATAATCCCATATTATCAGTAAAATTATAATAAGGTCCTTAATTCACACTGAAACCCCTCAAACACCTCCGTTGAGTTGTTTACCCGAAATTGTCTCCAACCGGGTTTATTTTTCCATATAATCCTCAAATAAACAAAATAAAACCATTTACATTCACTTTTATTCTTTCCTTTACTCAAATATACTGTTAAATTTATAAAACCTCGAAAAACTGAAAAATTACCATTTGGTCCCCCGATCACCAAAAATTCCAAACTTACCCGATTGAGTCCTAACTGACTTTAAAACAATTCTAGGCCTAAAAATTATGTCATATAACATGCATAAATATAAATTCCATGCATAGACACATCATATTAACATATCATAAAGAAAGGAAAAAAAAATAATTTCCCTAAAGGTCCCTATAAGGGTTTAAGCTGAGGTGTTACAGTTACTGCCTCTTTAATATAGGCTACTGCCTCAGTAACAAAATTAATTTATTTCGCTCCGCTAATTCAAATCCGCCATTCCAGCTTGCGAGTTCGCCAGCTCGCCAATCCCAGCTCGCCAATGCTTCCTCGCATTACCGGCTCGCCATTCCACTTCGCATAAGCTAGCTTGCCTATGCCGGCTCGCATATACCTCTTCGCACTTCCCTCTTCGCATTTCCTCTTCGCACTTTGCTCTTCGAAATTTCCTCTTCACCCTTCCTCTTCGCATTTCCTCTTCGCATTTCCTCTTCGCCATTTCCTCTTCGCATTTCCTCTTCGCTATTTCCTCTTCGCCTTTCCTCTTCGCCATTCCCTGTTCGCATTCCCTCTTTGCCTTTCCCTCTTTGCCATTTCTTCTTCGCAATGCCGGTTCGCCATTGCCTCTTCGCAATACCGGCTCGCACTTCTCTCTTCGCATTCTCACCTCGCATTCTCCTCTTCGCACTCCCAGCTCGTTCTTCTTCTTCGCGAGGCCAACTCTGCAAGGCCTCTTTGCAAGGCTAGCTCGGCAAAGCCAGTTCGCCTGGCCATCTCGCCAATGCTGGCTGAAAACACTCTAACCCAACTTACGCAATTCTCTACTGACTTGTAAATTTTCTAACTTCCATCACTTAGAATATTTTTACCAATTTAGGAACTCAATCTATCAATCAATATTCTATACTGAAATTTCCATTCTCATTTACAATCATTATTCCAGAATAATTAAATAAGTAGAAAGCATACTTACTGCCAAATAGATTAATTTAGCTAAATAAAATTTTAAAATTATACATACACACATATATATATATTGAAAAATGACATATGAAAATGGTAGGTGTTACAATAGGCTCTCTAAGCCATATATAAGAATGATTTTAATGCAAAAATTTAAATCAATGATCTCAATTATTGTTCTCTTGATTTCTAACTTTCTTAAGCTTCAAAACAACTTGTATTTATAGTCCAACATCAAATATAACCATTAGGATCCAAAATATAGCTGTTAGAACCCTTTCAATGGCTTTATTTTATGTCAGAATTGTAGTAGTCGTGCTCGCGACTTAGGTGACTTTTTCTATTGGACTTTTTTAAAGAAAAGTCGTAGCCGTGACTCCTAGTGTCGCACTAACGATTTTTTTCTTCATATCTCAAGCTATACAACTCTAAATCATATATCCTTTTTTTTTTTTTTCAAAATTTGAGATGTCTACTACAACTTTTTTGTTTATCATAACTCCTAAATCATCCATCTTGATACTTTAAAAAATAATAATATTTTATTGCTCTAATCTGTAGGATAGTTTAAGCATGCTTCACTAATTCTTCAATTTAACTTTTTATAGAACTCAAAATCACTTGATTATTTTTTCATATTAAAATCTCTTTCAGAGCTTCAATTATATATAATGGCATGTCCAAATTCTTCTTATATAATTCCAAACAAGGTTTACAAGTTTCCCTATTAATTTTGTCCTAGTTTGTCATCTTGAACATAATTCTTTCAAAAATTCATATCTTCATTTTCCAATGTCCAATACTTAATCCAATTTTTTTTCCTAAAACTAGACATTCATATATTTCTATCCATATATAGCTTCTCCTAATTTGTACAGAATTTGATATCAAATCAGACTTTTGCAATTGCACTCCATTAAGCCTTATATGTTTAACCTATATTTGAGCAATGGTCATGATTTCTCATGCCTTAAGAAACTCAACAAAATTGTTAGCTCAAATAACACGTTTATATTATTTTGTTATCATCAAAATCAACATTAAGCCCAAGAGGCCAACATTACATATTATTGTTAACTAGGTAACTATATTTAAATGAGAGGATTATCTCTTGAAATTCAATGGTATCATTTTATAGGAGATGTTACTTTAGCTCATGATGTGATGTAGCTCATGGCCTCCCTATCAGCATCACATCATTCATTAATCGAACTATTATATTCAATCAAGTTTCTCAGACCCCTAGATTCCATAATATTGAATATCGACAGTGTATAATGGACAACTTTTTCATTCAAAATGATAAGAAAGTTAGAGAATAATTTTTTTTTATTTATTTTAGCTTTAATAATAATAATAATAATAATAATAATAATAATAATAATAATAATAATAATAATAATAATAATAATAATAATAATAATAATAATAATAATAATAAAACATTTCATTTAAAATTATTATGAAAAATTATTATTTGAATTTGTAAAAATTGAATAAAGTTTAAATTAGAAAAATATTTTCACTTAAAAAAATAAAGTCTAAATTTTCTAAGAAATTTGTTTCTAGAAGTTGTTTCTTTTAATCCGACATCTCAAAAATTGTTGCTTTCATGATACTTTTTTGACTAGAGTAGCTCATGTTTCCTTTTGTAATACCCAGTACTTGGAGTATTAGAGTAGATATGTGTTGTTTGTTTGTATAATGTATGTTAGCATGTGTATGTTTTTATGTAAATGGTAGATAATCTAGAATGTTATATTGAGTATTGATTACTCCTAGAATGATTATATGTTGAGACATAATGAGTTGTGATTGATTTTGAGGTGTTAAACATGTGTATATATAAGTTGGCTGAGTTTGGACAAGTTAGAATGGAGAAAATATGAGAATTCTTCACTCCCATGAAAACATTTCACCCCCATGAAAATGTTTTACCCCCATGAAAACATTTCACTACCTTGAAGAAAGTTTTCACGGGAGTGAAGACCTTTTCATGGGTGCGAAAGATCTTTTACCACCGTGAAAATACTTTCTGTGTAAATTGGCCAATTCTTCACCTTTGTCTTCACGGGCGTGAAACCCCTTAACGGTCGTGAAGAAGTGTTTCGAAACCAACGTAAACAGTGTCTTTCATGATCGTAAAACCTATTTACGGGCGTGAAAGTGTCGGGCCTATAAATATCCGACCCTTCTCTTTTATTTTCAAACTTCATTTATTTCGTTCTTCTTCCTCTCCTTTTTCATAAATACACCTTACCCACCCATAAACTCATTAAATTCTCTTCTCAAACACTTATTTTATCTCCATTAACACAAGAATTAAGAATCGAACCTTCAAGAACATTAAGATTCCAGATTTCTCAAGAATCTCCATTCTAGGATTTTAAGGTATTTATTCCAAACTCCAATCTAAGTTTAAAATAAGTTAATACATAGCTAGAATATATGATTATGAGTTATGAATAAATGTTTAAGAGTATCAATTGGCATTTATTATGGATTATAGCTAGATATATATGGATATAGGGTTTTGGATGAATAGTAGCTATTCATCCCAATCTTCTACATTTTTTTAATAAGTGATTAAATTGATGTTAGAAAACATATTAAGATTCTAAAAGATGATTAGAATTATAAGAATTCACCATATATGAACATTTTTGGGCATGGACCCTAATTATGAGTATTTAGGGATTTGACATAGGAGAGGAGAATTCAAGGAATATAGAGAAGATTATTGAATGTACAAGTAATTGAGGGAAATATAAGGATAAATTGCTTTGAGGTAAGTATGAACTATGTTAATGTATGTTGCTATCTATGAATTGTGCTTGCTACTCCTTTCTTACTTCATGTAATTTTCTTAAATTTATTATTGATGAATCTAAACTTATAAATTCGTAATTTGTAAACTATAAATTGTTAAAACCCTCCAAAACAAGCCAATCAAATGGATGACTTGGTTGTTATTTTCTTGGACCAAGATCATTATATACCTATTTGTGTGTTGGAATAACTATATGTGAATATGTGATGATGGTCTTATGACCACTATGTTTCTTGATAATATGTCCAAGCTATATAAACCATAAACCATATGTAAATAAAACACTCTTCCCAATAAGAGTTAGTACATTGGTCCAATGTGCACATCGGGAACCCAACTGATAGGGTATTTTGTCAGTGTCCCTCCTAGTTGGGGACTGGAAACACTAGGCATGTGCCCTGCACAAGCACATGGAGATATTGAGGTGACAAGGTGCACCGATATGCTATGCTATTATCTGTTCTGAGTTCTATTTCATGATATGATTCATAGTGCTATTTAGGTGGGCACTCACATGTTAAAGAAACCATGATTGTTCATATTATGATCTCTTATGCCAAGATTCTGATAATTTATATCCTTCTGATATTTCAAAAGTATATTGAATATATGTTTAAGACCATACTTATTCTCTATATCTTTGTGATACTTGTAAGCATTAGTGTAGTTTATATCTTACTGAGTTGAAGGCTCACTCCTCTTCTGTGGATTTTAGGTGATAGTGTAGCTTGAGAAGGAGATAACATAGAAGACAAAGCTTCTTAATTTATTCCTCTAAGAAGACTCTATGTAATTCTTTTGATGTATACATATCATTTGTATTATGGTATATATATGTATGAGGAGTATACTCTAGAGTTTCGTAGTTAGATGTTGAGGATGATTTTTTTTTTTTTATTTCTGAATTGATACATTGTGAGTTACCCTTGTTCCTTATTGATGTGGGATGCATCTTTTGATTGTTAACGAACAAGAGGAAATCATATGATGATGTAAGAAAATGCATGAATGATGATTATATGATTCATAGAGTTGAATATTCATGATGCTAACTGTGTATGATGTGGATATATATTATTTATAAGATCTAGGATATGAGTGTTATATGGATTTATAGTAGTCTTAAGCCTACCCTTGCCCTAGGGCCGTTGCACCACTGAAATTGGGGTGTGATAGAGGTGGTATCAGAGCTATTGGTTTATAATTCTTAAGATATAAAGATAGATAGATGTGTATGAGCCATAATGTAAGTGTCAATTAAGATAACTACGGAGAATAGGATTCATATCTCGTCTGTGTTATGTCTTCTTTTGGTATGAATCTGCGTTAAGTGTGCGTAGTGAGTTTGATCTTGTTTGTTCTTCTTATCAGTATCGAGATGCCTCCACAACATGGTAAAGGATGAGGTCGAGGCCATCCTAGATGAGATTTGCCTTCTGAAGAAGGTTCTGTGGGTGGAAATAGAGGGGATGAAATTCCTCCTGTGCCACAAGTGGATGTGGTTACTATGGCTCAACAATTAGAACAGCTGCAAAGGAACTATGCAATGATAGCTGAGTTCATTACTCAGTAAAGATATCAGCAGGTACCTCCATTACAAAATCCAGAGATTCTCATTCCTCCTACAGTTCCACCACCCATTGTACCTTAAGCAGAAGATATATCATTTGAGAGATTTCTTAAGCTTAAGCCCTCAGAGTATAAAGGTGAGGTGGATCCTATAAATTTCCTAGAGGAAATAAAGGACAAGGTACAAATTTTGCAGATTTTCTACAGAAGAGATATAGAGTTTGTTGGCTATTTGATGAAGGTTGAGGCCAAGGATTGGTCCAAGAGAAGCATTTCTGGTATGCTCTGAGGAAATGAAGATCTTTCTTGGGAGAGATTCAAGGAATTAGTATTGAATTAGTTTCTTCTAGAGAGCATAAGAGAAGCTAAATCTCTAGAGTTTGAAAGATTGGTTCAGACACCTGGTATCAGTGTTTCAGAGTACGCTAGGAAGTTCAGTCAGTTGAGCAAATTTGCTCTAACTTTAGTGCCTACAGAAGTGGCACAAATTCAGAGGTTTCGTGGAGGATTAATGGCTCCATTATTTAAACTCCTAGCTACTTTTGAGTTTGACTCTTACTCTAAGCTGGTGTATAAGGCTAGAGTAATTAAGAATAGAGAGATGGAAGCTAAATCTGAAAGAGTAGAGAAGAAGAAAGTTAAAACAGGTAGTTCTTCTAAACAAGAGAGTAGGGTGACAAGTATGGGAATGACTCATCAGTCAACTCCTCAGAGTGGGTATAAAGGACATTCAGAGAGACCACAATAGAATTGGACTATCCCTGGACCCACTTCTCATATGAGTTATGGTTCAACTAGTTTTGCACCACCTAGGACTTCTAATCTTTTGTGTCCTATATGTGGTAAACTTCATAGAGGCCCTTGTTTTTATATGACAAGAGCATGCTTTAGTTGTTGACAGTAAGGTCATTTACTTAAGAATTGTCCACAATCATCTTATGGAGTTAGACCTTATGCTTCTCAGACAACAGTTCAGATGGATAGGGAGAGGAGTGTTACTCAGTAGCTAGGTTCGGGCCAAGGCATTTTAGGCAGGACTCCAAAGGTTGGCGGAGGGTCAGGTCAACATGTGGCTTAGGCTTCAGGGTTAGTTCTCATGGGTAGAGGCAGACGAAGAGTTTTTACTTTGGCACAGCATGAGACCTAGACATCTAACACGATTATTACAGGTATTCTTCTAGTCCAAGCTTTGAATGATAGATTGTTGTTTGATTCAAGAGCCATACATTCCTTTGTGTCATCATGTTTTTCTAAGAAATTGCATGTACCTTGTGAGTTGCTTGAAACTATGTTGATTGTTTCTACTCCTTTGGAGGAAGAGATTGAAGTCCAGAACTCTTATTCCTCATGTGTGATTAGCATAAGTGGCAAGAACTTGAATGTAGATTTGATTGAATTGCTTGTGTTAGAATTTGTGTGAACACTCATTTTTTACACCTCTCGGACTCGTGCCAACCCGAACGACACTCTCCGGAACCAAACCCATGCTCGGACAGACTTGGAACAGCCTTAGAATGAAGTCTGGGCACAGGTGCCGCCCTCCAAGCATGGAATTGCCACCAGAAAGGGTGGCAGTGCCCTTTAGGCGGCACCTGCCATGCCTAAGGGTGGCAATATGGCTCCTTACCACTGCTGCCGCCCTCCTTCAGACCCTGTGCTGCCAAGGACCTTGGCGGTGTTGCCACCCCCTTCTGGCGGCAATAGTTCCTCTTGCCGGTGGCAGCTCCATTCTGAACTTGTTTTCTTCTGAATCCCACATTGAAAAATCATGGGATTCGACCCCCCAAACACCTATTATAAATAGGAAGCCTCCCCTTACCTTCCAAAACACACAAGAAGACACAAAAGCAACAAAAGACAAGAAAAAGAAGACAAGAAATCATTTAGTTTATTTGATTTCGTCTTTTTTTTCTCTCTAAGTCATATTTTCTTCTTTTTAGCTCTCTTTGAATTTAAAGAGTTGCTACTAGGGGCGTTTTGAGCTTCAAAGTTGTATTTTTTCTAAGCAAGGTGCCTCTGCCGGTTTGTTTTCTTAAGAGCTAAGAAGACATTTCGACCTATTTCCTCGGGCTTCATCCGATCCAAGGTGGAACTCCGATCTAGAAGAGTACTCCGTCCACCAACATCCCTAAAAGCTAGGGCAAAGGTATCGTCTCCTAACTCATCTTCTTTACTTTGGTAAAGCATTAAAATAAAGAATCAAAACATGATAAATTGGGCATAAAATCAACCCTCCTTCGCGAGAAGGAAGAACTGCATGGGTTTTGATTCCCATTCAATGAGATACGCAAGCAAGCTGTATAAAAGCTTCAAATCCAAAAAAGACAAAAACTCTCTCTTTTGCTTTGATTATTTGCTTTACTTTATTTATTGAATAGTACTATTTGGGGAATGTGTGATCAACCTATAACTCATAAGGGCTAGAGTTGATATCCCCTATTTTGGGATTTTGAAGTGTAATAATTTACTTTTATCGCTTTCTTTTGACTATTTTACTTAATTGCTTATATTTCAATTGTTCATCCATTTATTTACTCATCCATTTATTTACTTACTCATGCATATTACATATTATTCTTTAATTGGTCATGAAAATCATTTTAAATCAAGGTTAAAATTAAAAGCCAAGTTCAACTAAAAACCTAGTTCCCGAATCCTCTTTGGTTTCGAAGACTAGTACACTTTTTCCTTTGGGATAAAATTGGAGTCAAAATAGGTTTTTACCTTAAATTTTCCCAATAAAAATAACTTAAGGTGGCGACTTCAAAAATCAAAATCATTTTCAAATAAAAGGCGCTAGGGTCGTCTCCTCTGTGAGAAATTATCCCAAATGAGCATTCTGATTCCACATTTTTTTAAAGCGGACCCTGGACGTGGTGCTCAGCCGAGGCCTCACAATTTGATATGATTTTGGGCATGGATTGGTTGTCCAAGCACTATGCTACCATAGATTATAATGGGAAGAAGATAGTTTTCAAGCCACCTTCAGGTGAGGAGTTTGAATTTCAAGGGGAGTGAAGCGAAGTACCATACAATGTGATATCTGCCATTGAGGCAATGTCACGACCCTTTTCAGGATCGCGACGGTCCTAGGGCACGGGAGATGCCAATGGCGACTGGCACTCGTAGAACCCAGTATCACATGCACAGTCTATAAACCATAATATATTATATATTTTAGTTAATTACCATCCATTCTAATATTCTGAAATTTATTCTGTCATTTACTACAATTGGCTATAACAATCCATATATTATATCATATAATCATCATACATCTCATAATATCATCATAAACATATATACATGTTCATTTCCTAGCTAACCCATACATACCCCATGTAGCAGCTAGATTATGAACATTAAAATAATAATACAAAATTAGAATATATACATTTGTACTGCAGGCAGAAATCCTCGGATGACAGACGACAGGATTTTGCTATCTGCTCCTCTCCTAAAATGGGTGAACAAAGAAAAGGTGAGTATATAAGATACTCAGTGAATCTATATGCATCATCAAATAAATAGTAGGTAATAATGGAGCAATGGTGCCAATAGGTCAGATAACAGTATATAAAATAAGTAATAGGTTACAGTATAGCCAAGGAATAAAGTATAGGCTCGGTATCATATAGAAAGACAAATAAAGGGATGGACTGTATAAAATCATATAATCTCCAGTAGAATCAGTATGGACTATATGTGAACATATAGTCTCTAGGAGCATATCAATATTAGTGAGCATAAGACTGATCAGGTCTTATGGCTAGGACCATAACCCCTCCTAGCTAGGGTACCAATAATACAATGTGCACATCGCTGACGGTATTTTCCCACTACCCTATCGGATCGGTAGCTCTACCCAGCTACATTAGGATCAATATAAAGAAACAACATATCAATGGATACCATTATGCAACAATGGCATCCTCCATATCAATAAGCTCAATATCAATCAATCAATTATCAGTAGGATCAATGGCAATGTAATAGGTGACATACAAACAATGGTACATGGTTTGGTAATTAATAAAGACATAGAACAAAAGTTGGCTCGGCAAAGGAAAACGATAGGCCAATTGGCATGCCAATGTCGCTGGCGACAATGGCATTCAAATGGTAGGCCTATGGAATGCAAATAATAGGCCAAAGACAAATGAACTAGGCATTTTATCAAACACTTGGTGGGCATACAATGGCAAGCCAATAGGTTAGGTTTAGGTACAAAATTGACTTGCCCAATTTAACCAACAACAAGCCATATTTGCAATTATACAATATGCATCAAAGAAACAATATTAAACAACATCAAATGGGATCAAATTGACTATGAAAATCAAGGCAAAAATCAAGCAAAATAAAGCAATGTGAATAGTACTCAAGGTTCGACCAAATGTGGACTTTCACACAAGGTTTTCAATTTCAATTTTAACATAATAGGCATGTTAAAGGATGCATATAAGACTCACCTAAGCTTCCAAATAGCTTTGGAAAATTCAATTCCATCCAATTGCACCAAATGAGCCAATAGGCACACCTTTGTCAAAACTTGAATTCTACACCAAACCAATCATCAATTAGTAACCTATTAACTTCCAATTAACACATTCTAACATCAATTAACAAAAACTAATACTAATTTAAGTATCTAAGTTATACAACTTCCATCAGTTTAGGAAAATTTAGGAATTTCTATCAATTTGCATCAATTGATGCAATTAACCTTAAAACCCATTCAATTCAATCTAAATATCATCTAATTAAACTATAAAATCAAACAAAACAATTGGTTACCTAAAATGGATGAAGTGGCTAATCCTTGGTTTCCTTTGCTCTTTCTTACAAATTGATGATGGAGATAGATAGAACTAGGTGAATAAGCAAGATTTCTATCAAATCTCTTAAGAAATTTTGTGAGAAATGAAGAAAAATGGGAGGAGAAGCTAAGGAAAATGGTTCGGCCATCAATAACAAAAGGAAGAAGATGATAGAAATTGTTTAAGTGTTGAATATATATTAAAAATCAATTTGACAAATTTCAACTTAATCCCCAAACTTTCATATATTACACTTTGATCCAATTTCTTCTGTAATTTCTTCTGTCAATTCTGTCAGGATTTGGATTCCAATGTGGGAAGTCAATAAGCTTATTTTAATTTATACTTATTTATAAAATTGGTTTCAAAGTCATTCTGTAACTCCGATAGACCAATTTCCACTATTCACCTTAAAGTTCCTTTTATTTATAATTTTGCCATTGGTTACTTTTTCAGTGTTCCTACATGTTTTTCACTTCTTTCTTTTTACCAAAATTACACATGATTTATAGTGATCTTTTATCCCCAGGTCAACTTCAGAAATTCTCCTGTTGATCGGACTGTAAATTTCTCGACAGTGTTCCCGACACCACCGATTTTTAGAAAAATAATTCGTTCGCTTTCTAACTGTGTCTCTAAAATTATTTCCCATCATTTTAAGACTTTTGAACCACATACTGAGAACAAAATTATGCATGCATGTTAGAACTTTCTAGGGTATTACATTCTACCACCCCTACAAATAAATTCGTCCTCGAATTTAAATAAATACATACCTCATTGCTGGAACAGGAATGGATATCTGCTCCTCATATCCTGCTCACTCTCCCAAGGGCATTCTTCCATGGATTGATTCCTCCAGAGCACTTTAACCATCGGGATCTCCTTATTCTGTAGCTGTATGATTTGTCGATCAATGATCTCTACTGGAAGCTCCTCATATGACAAGTCCTCACTAAGATCCACATCCTGAACCTCCAATATGTGAGATGGATCATATACATACTTTTGCAGTATAGAGATATGGAAAACTGGATGTACATGGCTCATACTAGGTGGAAGAGCCAATCTATAGGCCACATTACCAATCTTCTCAAGAATCTCAAACGGGCCTATAAACTTTGGTGATAATTTTCCCCTCTTCCCAAATCTCATAATACCCCTCATTAGTAAGACCTTAAGGAAGACATGATCACCAACTGCAAAATGTATATCCTTCCTTTTGGGATCAGCATAACTCTTCTGCCTACTGAAGGCAGTCCTCATCCGATCTCTGATCATAGGCACCTTTTTCATAGTCTCCCTGATCAACTCTGGCCCCTCAAGCTACTTCTCCCCTAGCTCCACCCAACACACTGGAGATCTACATTTTCTACCTTATAGTGCTTCAAATGGAGCCATACCAATAGAAGAGTAATAGCTATTGTTATAGGAGAACTCTATCAATGGCATATAATAATCCCAGTTACCTTTGAAATCCAGAACACACAATCTAAGCATATCCTCCAAAGTCTAGATTGTTCTCTCTGTCTGCCCATCAGTCTGCGGATGGGAAGCAATATTGAACCATAACTGGGTACCCATAGCCTTCTGAAACTTCTGCCAAAACCGAGAAGTGAACTATGTACCCTTATCTGAAATAATCATCAAAGGAACTCTATGAAGTCGCACAATCTTATCCATATACAATTTTGCGTACTGTGCTGCAGTGTAGCTGGTCTTAACCTCCAAAAAATGAGCAGATTTCATCAGACGGTCTACAATCACCCATATAGAGTTATAACCTTTGGTAGTCCTCGGTAGACCTACTATAAAATCCATAGTAACCTGCTCCCATTTCCACTCTGGCAACTCAATCTCCTGAAGCAACCTTGATGGCTTCTGATGCTCAAACTTAACTTGCTGACAGGCTAAGCATTTAGACACAAACTGAGCTATATCTCTCTTTATACCAGGCCACCAATACACATCTCTTAGATTATGATACATCTTGGTAATCCCTGGATGTATGCTGTATGTTGAATAGTGAGCCTCTCTCATAATCCAATCCTATAGCCCATCAAAATTCGGTACACATATGCGCTTCCCACATCTCAGTGCCCCATCCTCATATGTAAACTCTGTTATCTTCCTATTATGTACCTCTCCCTTGAGCTTCAGTAGATAAGGGTCCCTATCTTGAGCCATTTTTATACGATCAAGCAATAGTGACTTCACCCGAAATTGGGCTATCAGAGCCTGGTTGCGATCATGGGATTCCAAATCCAACTCCACTCCTAAATCTGCTAACTCTCTCATCTCTCGAATCAAAGGCCTCCTGCCAATCACAATATGAGCTAAATTGCCCATGGATTTCCTGTTCAGTGCATCAGTCACTACATTAGCCTTACTCGAGTGGTGAAGGATCTCACAGTCATAATCCTTAAGTATCTCCATCCATCTGCGTTGCCGAAGATTCATATCCTTCTGCTGAAATATATACTGTAGACTCTTATGATCAGTATATATCTCACATTTCGATCCATACAAGTAGTGTCTCCAAATCTTCAATGCCAAGATCACAGCCGCCATCTCCAAATCATGAGTCGGATAATTTGCTTCATGCTTCTTTAACTGATGAGAAGCATAAGCAATTACCCTACCAATTTGCATCAGCACACATCCCAATCCAATCCGAGAAGCATCACACTACACCTTGAATTTCTCCCACTCTACTGGCAATGCCAACACTAGAGCACTGGTGAGGTAATACTTCAAAGTCTGAAAGTTGCGATCACACTCATCAGTCTATACATATCGCTCCTGTTTCCTCATAAATCTAGTCAATGGAGCTGCAATCCTGGAGAAATCCTTCACAAACCTCCTATAATATCCAGCCATACCCAGAAAACTATGAACCTCTGAAACACTGGTACGCTGAGGCCAATTAACAACCACTTCAATCTACTGAGGATCCACCTTAATCCCATCCTTGCATATCACATGCCCAAGGAAACACACTTCGATTTGCCAGAACTGGCATTTAGATAGCTTAGCATACAGCTGATGCTCTCGAAGTGTCTGCAAAACAATCCTCAGATGCTCCACATGCTCCTCCTCACTCCTAGAATAGATAAGTATGTCATCAATGAATACAATGACAAACTTATCCAAATATGACTTGAACACCCTATTCATCAAATCCATAAAAGCAGCCGGTGCATTGGTCAACCCAAATGGCAACACCAAAAACTTATAATGCCCATATCGAGTCCTGAAAGCAGTCTTAGGTATATCACCCTTCTTAATCTTTAACTAGTGATACCCATACCTCAGATCTATCTTCGAAAAATAGCTGGCACCCTGTAGCTGATCAAACAAGTCATCTATCTGAGGTAATGGATACTTGTTC